>JAAGEH010000030.1:3507414-3542494 GCA_011751065.1 Lasiurus cinereus | reverse complement strand
TCTTGAACCTGGTGGAGGCTGTTCCTATACTAAATTTGTCATTAGGATGTCTCAATCCAATTTATATAAACCAAAACAAAAATTTAGTTTGAGACTAGTTCCTGTCTATCCTCAAGGTTGATTTAACCAAATTAAAGATGATTTGCATTCATTTTAATCCCAACCTTGATAAATATTTTATTAACAATCAGTAATACTGCTTCCAGGTATTTTTAGATCATAAAGTGGCTGATCTGTTTTACAAATAACTATTATATATTATCACAGACCTTTACACAAAGTTACCTTTTGCAAATATATTAAAAATTACTGAATCAAGAAGTACCTAAGATGTATTTTCACTTAATATCATAATATTATGTGGGTTACTGACTTAAATATATGTATGTGGCTGGGTTTGTTTGTTTGTTTGTTTCAAATAAAAGGTCCTTGTCAACTTCCCTGAATCATGCCCCATTTATATTTCAAAGATCAGTTATAGAGGTTGGCAAAAGAAATTTCAAAATAATGTGCATTTTTTTATTTTGAAAGTTTTTACAAAATGAATATATAAAAATCAATGATCCGTTAATATATGAAAATTAACACGATCCATATTAAATAAGTAGACAATAAAGATTTTGATGTGCTGTGTGTGTGTATGTGTTGATGTGGGTTATGTTGCTTCCAATATGTGTGGATATTATTGGCAAAGAAATTAAATGAACTCCCTCCTGCTCATGTGACTGCCCCCTCCCTGTCAAAGCACTACAAGAATGCAGGCCAGGATCACACAAAGCTGCGTGAGGCTAAAACAGCATTTTCCCTTTCTCTGCTTTCAGTCTGATGGGCATCCCAAGGAAACAAATGCTATCCGCAGAGGCTCTTTGCTGCTTGTCCAAACATGTCTGTTATCAGCACTGGCCTGGCAGGGCCTGAAGTCTGATCCCAGCGAGAGGTGTGGGAAGTAGGAACCAGGCATTTCATCTCTCTGTAGAGTGGAATTGGACTGCTATCTCTAATGTCCCTTCTATTTCTCAGTCCTTCGTTCAATGGCCTTGTCCTGTATCCACTCTGGTTTCTGGGTATTAACTAGCTTACTTGGCCAGGCAAGACTCAGTCCAGATGCAGTGGGGTTCCTCCACGCCTGTGACAGTAACAACGCCTTTGCTCTATCTTACTACATTGGATTACATAATGCAAAGTTATCTGCTGCTGCTGCTTGCTTGTTTTTTTGTTTTTGTTTTTTTTTTAATAAGAAAACCATAGCATGGATACATATTTCCTAAAGACTGGGATCTTCTAAAATGTTTATAGTAATTTTACATACCTAAATGAAACAAGTAATTTAAGCACTGTTAATGTTCAAAACCACTCTTTAAAGTGTTTATAAATTGTATCCCAAAGCTAGAAGTTTCCTGGATGGGAAAGATACAGTAGTAGTAGCTTAGGTAAAAAAGCCTTCTCTGAGGCTCTAAAACTGGGCTCGGTGCTCTACCCAAGCACCCCCAGGGCACCCTGTCCTTGCCCCTATTGTCATACCCCAAACTGGATTGCTTAATCGCTAGTCTTCCTGATTATTCACTGCAAGTTCTTTGGGGGCAGAGATTTTGCTTGTTCATTAATGTGCCTCAGTGCCTGACACATAATAAGGGCTACATAAATAGTTGTAGAACTGTTGAATAAATAACCTACTATCCTCACCTCTGTCAAGGAGTAACAGAAGCAGACAAAAGTAGCGCCACAGGACATAATAATAAGAGGCACCATTAACAAGAGCCTGATGTTTGGTGGTGGCGAGATGGACATCAGTTCCCTTCAACATGTGACTGATGGGATCCCCAGAAATTTCCATTCAATGTCCCTATGTCACATTACACCTGTCTACTAGGAGTAGCACCAAAGGATACATGACATTTTGACAGGAATATTTAGACTATTTATTCAACTCTTACACATATCTCAGTAAAATTTGCAAACAGTGTATTAATCACAAGCAGTTAAGCACATAGAATAAACTCTTCAAGAGAGGAAAAGTTAGTTGGTGTTGGCTATATTTTATTTTTATATTTTTATTGTTTTCAGAGAGGAAGGAAAAGGGCAATATAAACATCAATGATGAGAGAGAATCATTGATTGGCTGCCTCCTGCACACCCTACACTGGGGATTTAAGCCGGCAACCCGGGCAAGTGCCCTGACTAGGAATGGAACCGTGACCTCCTGGTTCATAGGTCATTGCTCAACCACTGAGCCACGCCAGCGGGGCGGTGTTGGCTATATTTTAATAGGAAATTCCCCTGGTTATATTTTATAGGAACTAGATGGACTATCTATTGTGCAATTGCTTAGCATACTGTTTGGTAAAGGATTAACAGAACCTTTTCTCCTTCAGTGTGAGAATTTGACCTCTGGTTAACTTCCTAGCTCTGTTCCCCTGACAATCTACTAAAGAGTAGTATGTCAACTATATTGCTAGGAACATTACCTATGGTACAATTGACCCCTAACTGGTAAATTGCATTCAGACTGGAAGAACTGTAAGTACCTGATAGGAAGCCACAGCCCTGGGTTTCCCTAAATACAGTGACTCTTGGAATAAACATGTCTCTTTTGGGATCCTAGAAGCTATGACTGTGGAGTTGTTGGGGAAGATACTTGCTCCCGTGGGATAAGAGGCTTTTCAGCCAGTATAACTCTCATACTTGCCGGATGTGGGTCCTCTCCTTGTTCAAAACTCAAGTGATGAACATAAAAATTGCTCCCAAAAATCACAGTTGTCAATGAAGAACTGGCAGTAGTAAAATCATCTATCTGGAGAGTCCACCTCTGCTAAAGGCCCTCCTTAACTTAAGAAGGCTCTATATCACGTGATCACCACGGCATGATTTAAAATTAGGACATGTTAGAAACCAACCAAACTATTCCTGCCAATTTTTTTTTTCATTTGTCTCTACAGAAGCATTATTTGAAGAAAAGAATTCAAATTTTCAGTAAATATAATGACAGGTTTGAGAAACCCAGTAATAAGGGATGTTGTGGAAATACTGAATAAAAATGAATGAAAACACTGCCTTTTAGAAGCAACTGAATAAAGTGCTTCTTTTTGGGGGTCAGAAGATAGTGTGATCACGTGAAAGCACAAGACTAGCTATAAAAGACCAACAACAGGAAGTACAGTGGTAATACTCAAAACAGAGTATAATAGGATTTCTCACCCACCCAACCCTTTGCCCCGCACAGCGATAACTCCATTGTCAATGCACAAGGGACACACAATAAAAACCTCGAAGTCCAAATGAAACAGTGTGAATTCAGTGGACCAAAAGCTACTCCAGTCTCTCCCAATGCCCTCAGCATCAGTACATGGAGCCCTACCTGTTGTCTTTCTATGGGGTTTGTTGCAACATCAATTAACAACAATAACAAAAAACCATCACAGCATTCTGAACCACCAGAATACTCAATGCCACAGCATTCTGCAGACCACTAGGGTCAGGCATTTTCTTAAGGAATATTCAAAGTCTAACGGCTACCAAAATATTTACACCAGAATGGCATCTTTCTGCCAAATGACCAGAAGTCATGATGCTCCATGTCATTTCTTAATTTATTACAATGATAGGTCTTATTTACATTCCTCCCCAACCCTTACTATGAAAGCCTGACCCCTTCCCCCAAGAGAAAAACTTTCCAAGGATGCCATTTTTAAATTTCATTCGAAGTAAAAATCTTGTTCCCATTCATGCAATATACCTGATATAGGATAAAAGTATCCTTTGTGAACTTGGGCAGAAAGGTGTCAGAATACAACCTAAGTCACAAATAGTCTATGTTGGACCCAACTGTGAATTTACTTATTATAAAAATATCACCAACAACACAAATTACACCTCAAAGACACTGTGCAGATTATCAATACGGATCACCAAATGTGAACATAAATTTAAAACAGGACCGTTGGTGATCTGATAGCCCAGACAAAGATCTCCTTTAAAAGTGACAGAATTCAGTGATCTTAGTTACTATGAATGTCAACACACAAACTCTAGACAGCCCAAACAGGAATGCAACCATCTAAAATGGTATGGGAAAAAAGGGTCACTTAAATATTAAACTTCATGTTCCGTTTTCCTTCCAGTGATTCTGCTACTTTAAAATTTAATAAAATGATAAAAGCCTAGAGTAATTCTGGGGGTATGAATCTCAGTCAGCATTTCTAAGTTTCCATATCACAGACCTAATCAGATTATGGGCAAGTTGTGAATAATTTGGCCTCCAATCCACATTTTGCTAATCCACTATTTTCCAAAACGTGTGGGAGCATAAGGGTTTATTAATATTTTTTAAATTAAAAAAATCAATAAGACATATTTTTATTGATTTTTAGAAACAAAAAGGAAAGAGAGAAACCTCAATCGGTTGCATCCCACACGCACCCTAACAGGGGACTGAACTCACAACCTGGGTATGTGCCCTAATGGGCAATTGAACCCGTAACCTTTCAGTGTACAGGATGATGTTCCAACCAACTGAGCCACACCGGCCAGGGAAGAGTCTATTTATATTAAGAAGGTAAAAGGTAGTATAGCTTAAAATATAACACAAAATTAAGTTCACTCATTCAAAGTCATTTTTTTAAATCTTACTTTTTAGTGGGGCTTCTTAACTTTCAACTCTTAACATATTGGGCTAGATAATTCTTTGTTGTAAGAGACCATCCATAAGTTGTAGGATGTTTAGCAGCATCCTTTTCTCTACCCCCTAGATGCTAGCAGCTCCCCACCCCAGTTGTAACAATTAAGAATGTCTCCAGACATCACCATATCTCCTCTGGGTGGCAAAATCACCCCCAGTTGAGAATCACTGTCTTACAATGAAATCTCTAATGTAAATTTTTTTCCTTTGCACCCAGTAATATAAATAGGTCATGGGGTCTCTGAAGAGGCTCCTTGCTCTACCAGAGAATCTAGGCAGAGAAGTGAAATTGTGAGGTAGAAAAGTCTTTTAAAATATCAAAAATACTTTAAACAGAGAGAGAAAAGCAATCAAGCGTAACTCCTTGCAAAGTATAGCTTCTACACATCCATTTAAGTTTGCCTTTTGCTAAGATCCCTCTATTAAAACAACAGCTAATATTTTCATGTTAGGTTTAAGAAAAATGTTTCTGGTCCTAAATAATTTTCAATTTGCACCTCTTGATCTAGATAGTGGTAAAAGACAATTTTTTTCTTTCTTTTTCTGTTAATCCTCACCCAAGGATATTTTTTCCATTGCTTTTCAGAGTGAGTGGAAGGGTGGGAAAGAGGGAAGAAGGGAGGGAGGGAGAGTAACATCAATGTAAGATAGATACATAGGCTGGTTGCCTCCCTCAGGCACCCAACCTGGGGCAGGAAGCGAACCTGCAACACAGGTACATGCCTTTGACTGGAAATCGAACCCAAGACCCTTCACTGCCCAGGCTGATGCTCTAACCACTGAGGCATGCTAGCCAGGGCTATATCCTATAGATTTTTTTAAAATATATTTTTATTTATTTCAGGGAGCAAGGGAGAGGGAGCAAGAAACAGAAACATCAATGATGAGAGAGAACCATCAATTGGCTGACTCCCACATGCCCCACACCGGGGACAAGCCCACAGAGCCCACAATCCAGGCACGTGCCCTGACTGAGCATCAAACTGCCTGGGAATCGAACTGCGACCTTCTGGTTCATAGGTTGACGCCTAACCACTGAGCCACTCTGGCTGGGCTATAGCCTATAGATTTTAAAAAGATTACCTATAATAATATAAAACTGCTAACACTAAACACTAAATACACTTTCTGTTTGAAGACTCATTAACTTCATTTAGTAAGAGAAAAATAAAAGTACCATCTAAAACAGGTTGGGACAAATCCTGCTTACTGCCTATTTTTTGCAAGTAAAGTTTTATTGGAATACAGCACACCCATTCTGATTCTCGAATCATTGAGCCACACTGGCCAGGGCAAAAGACCAGTTTTCAAATTTCCAATCTACTGCAGGCCAATACATGGTCCTGCTGTGTGGACTGGTATCAAACAACTCATAGACCAGCCCCCGTGTGAAGATCACAGTTTGAGACATACTGGCTAAACTTTAACTTCTACTGAGTAGTTTAAATACCTTTGAACTCTTCAATGACTAGCATTTACAAGCCAATTTATGATGTTTTGATGATCTTTTTGTTTAAGAGACAGGAAAAAAGTGATTTTACTACCTTTTGAAACATAACTATACTAAATTAAAGGAAGAAAAAGGGATTTCTTTTATCTTTTTTCAAAGTTCAAAGGAAACTGTTTTGTTTGCATACTTCGTTTCATTAGGAATTTCTTTGAAAATCCATTTTGTATACCTTAACATAAGACAAAATTATGAAAGTGCCTTAAATATTTTAAATCCCTAATATTTCCTGCTCTTTAGCCCTTTAAAGAAGTACAGCCTTTTGTTAGAATAATTGTATGGCTGCTAAGTGGGGAAAAGTAGACTGGTTTTAAAAACCTGTACTTCTACAAACTTCTCTTTTCTTCCAGTGGATCTTTTAAAAGGTAAGCACTTTAGAAATATAACTTGTTTAGATAGGCTTACACTTTCCCTCCAATTAAAGTTCCATTCATAAACTAAGTGAAAGAATGTCAGTGGTAGCTACAGTATGGCCTTTGGAAATGGCTCGGAAAAGCAGGGGGAAGTTTTCAGTTTTGCCCAGATGATTTGTTTTATGATCACAAAACAGGTTATATGTGTGTAGAGAATTGTCCAATACCAAACTAAGCAGGGAAACCATCTGGACCTGGGCTCACAGGGTCCCTTCTCGGGGCAAACTTAAAATGTAATTCAACTGGGCAAGTCAAAGTGCCATAAGAAGGCTTTGAGCTTATTTCCATGCTTATATGCACACAAACATCCCCAGCTTTTACAGTTGCAGTGTTAGGTTTAGAAAGTAGTTTTTACAATCATGTATAAGGCAGCCTCACGTGCCTTGTACAATAAAGCTTTCTCTTAAATACTTCGGGAAATTAGGATACGGAATTCATTAGGAAAGGCTTGGCAGAGGTAAAATTATTCTCAAAACTTAATACATTCTTGCCCACCTTTTCAGGGAAAAGAGGATGAACACAAAGGAATGCAGAGATTGAGACACTATGAGAACGAGCATGGGGGTTTTCTTATCTTCCTCCTAACCAGAGTTCAGGTGCACAACAGGAAAAACGGGAAGCCTGAGGGCCAGAATTAAGGAAAGGTCAGCAAAGCCCTCAGAAATCAAGGGCACCAAACTAAAAACTCATCAGTCCTTTGAGTCACAAGATCCAACCTCTAGCAGGTCATCTAACAAAAATGCAAATATATTGACACTGAAAAAAATGTTCATCTCAGGGTTCCACAAAACTGAACAAATGGTGTCTTTCAACCACAAAATGAGCAATAACAAATTCCAAAACCTCTCCCCACCAATCTACTGCTACATGAGTGTCTCTCGATCTGTTAGGTTGGGCTGAATTTGTGGTCTGTCGTCAGAATCATCTCCGGCAGGGTCGTTTTCCTCACCAGACTCCACATAGATTGGCCAATCATTGTCTGTGTCACTCTTTTCTTGGCTTTCGGAGGAAGCCTCCACCAGGCTAAGGTTGATGGGCATCAAACTGTACTCATCATCATGTGTGTCTGCAACGCAGGTGCAGCTGTCACACAGCCCAAAGCGCCTCAGCCCCTGTGACAGGTGATTCGTGAAGGTTCTTCTGCAGCCCTTGCAGATGATTGGACAGTTGGATCTGTGGACCTAAAACCACAAGTAGATACAGTTAATGTCACAGAAATGGGGTTGAATCGTGACCTTCAAGGCCCCATGTGATGTGGGCCCTGGTTGACCCTCCCACCTCATTTCTCTCCACTCTTCCTCTCATTCCATCGGCCATATTCCCAGCCTCACCAAGGTCCTTTCCACCCCAGGGCCCCTGAAAATCATGGAATGTGCCCTCCTCCCCATTGCCAACCCCTGCTTCTTACTAATGCCTTTCCAAGAAGTCTTCTCTGATGCTCCAGGCCAGATGAGCCCCTCCCCTCCAGCTCTCTAGTCCCACCTATGCTTCTTCCTTGATTATCTGTGGGGGATATGTTCCCAGGTCCTCAGTGGATGCCTAAAACTGCAGACAATATCAAATCCTATATAGACTATGTTTTCTCCTATACATATATACCTTAAAGGAAGCTCTTTATGGCTTTCCTTTGGCATATCCAAATTGCCAGCATACTAGTCTTATGTTCTGGGGCCATTATTAAGTAGAATAAAGGTTACATGTGCACAAGCACTGCGATACCACAACCGTCAGCCTGATAACCAAGACAGCTACTAAGTGACTAATGAACGAGCAGGAAGCATGTATTAGCATAGTGCGGAGACACCATCAAAGGGATGATTCACATCCTGGGTTAGATGGAGAGCGGTGCGAGAGATTTCATTACACGACTCCGAACATCATGCAATTTAAAACTTACGAACTATTTATTTATGGAATTTTCCAGTTAGTATTTTCAGATCACAGGTACCTGAAACTGTGGAAAGCTAGATTGTGGATAAGAGGAGTCTACAAATCCTTGGTAAAATTCACTAAACTGTAAGTTCCAAACCGGTGTCCTCTGTCGCACGTGTTACTATATTCCTAGTGCCAGGCATATTAATGGCACCAGTGAACTGCTCAGGATTTTAGGCATGGCTTCTATGTACCTTGTGTTGTTGAGTTATTAGGGAGGCAGATTTGCTAGACAGTGTCTTCCCCAGATGTGCCAGCCAGTGCTTCACCCTTGCCTTTTGTATTTCCAGCCCCCCACAGCCCTAGGGGACCCCCTGTGTAAGGAACTATCTTTCAAATGTGTCTATTCTTCAGGAACTCCAGTCAAAAGAGCTCTTTCGGAGAGCTATGGATGCAAGCAGCAGAGAAAAAGAGGCTGATGCAGAAAAGGGGCCAAACACATGACACCTGGTTGCTGGAGCTGCCATTACATTCTGACCAATGTCCCCGGTTCCCATTGGGTTTCCTGGGCTTCCTATGCTAAACCCCCACACTTGAGCCAACCGGAGTGTGTATCTTCTAACCTTTCCAACTGCAAGGGCTTGTATAATGTGGAAAAAGAGAGGAAATTTGGATTCCAACCAATAAAACATCCCGGGACCTACTGCCGCCAGGAGAGACTATAGATATAAATTGGGAGGAGCAGGGAGGGGGAGGAGAGACAAACAAACAAAAACTTAAGTCCTTGGGAGAAGGCCATTCTCACACAAGTATGCAGGGGCCAGTACTGACAGCAAAGGCAGTAACATTGCACTTATCTTCAATCTGGATTTTTTAAAAATATATCCTATTGATTTTTTACCGAGAGGAAGGGAGAGGGATAGAGAATTAGAAACATCGATCAGCTGCCTCCTGCATACCTCCTACTGGGGATGTGCCTGCAACCAAGGTGCATGCCCTTGACCAGAATCGAACCTGGGACCTTTCAGTCTGCAGGCCGACGCTCTATCTGCTGAGCCAAACCTGTTAGGGCTTTTTTTTTTTTTTTTAAATATATTTTATTGATTTTTTACAGAGAGGAAGGGAGAGGGATAGAGAGTTAGAAACATCAATCAGCTGCCTCCTGCATACCTCCTACTGGGAATGTGCCTGCAACCTAGATACACGCCCTTGATCGGAATCGAACCTGGAATCTTTCAGTCTGCAGGCCGACCTCTATCCACTGAGCCAAACCAGTTAGGACTGGATTCTTTCAGAACCATAATTCATACCATAAAGTTTTCCTCTTAAAGTGTACACTTCAGTGGTTTTTAGTAGTCACAAGATTGTGCAACCATCTAATTCCACATTTTCATCACCCCTGTGCCTACTAATGGTCACCTCTTTCCCATTCCCACTTGCCCCCAGCCTCTGGCAACCCCTAATCTATTCTCTATCTCCATGGGTCTTTCCATTTTGTTCATTTCATATAAACGGAATCATAGAGCCCTGGCTGGTTTGGCTCAGTGGATAGAGCATCAGCCTGCAGACTAAAGGGTCCCAGGTTCTATTCCTAAGTTCAATTCCGGCCAAGGGCACATGCCCAGGTTGCGGGTTCGATTTCTTCCCCAGTAGGGGATGTGCAGGAGGCAATCAATGAGTCTTTCTCATCATTGATGTTTCTATCTCTCTCCTTTCCTCTCTCAAATCAAAAAAATATTTTAAAAAATAAAAATAAATGGAATCATACAGTATGTGGTCCTTTGTGACTGGCTTCTTTCACTTGCATGTTTCCAAGGTTCATCCATGTTGTAATGTGAATCAGAACTTCATTCCATTTTATGGCTGAGTAACATCCCATTGTATAGATACACCTTTTGTTTGTTCATCCATCAGTTGGTGGACATTTGGGTTGTTTCCACTTGTTTACTATTATGAATAATGTTGCTATGGACATTTGTTGCAAGTTTTTGAGTGAATGTGTGTTCAGTTCTCTTGGTTATATACAAGTAAATTTGTTGAGTCCTATAATAACTTTATGCTTAATTTTTTGAGGAACCACCAAACTGTTGTCCATAGTGGCTATACCATTTTACATTCCCACCAGCAATATATAGTTTCCAATTTTTCCACATCCCTTGCCAACATTTTGCTATTTTCCATTTTTTGATGATAGTCATCATAGTGAGTGTAAAGTGGCATTTCATTATGGCTTTGATTTGCCAATCTGACAAAAATATAGCTATACTTTTGATTCATTCACACGGGCAACTATTGTGTTGGCTGTTGTCAGTTTTTAATTTACAATCTAAGGGGAAAGAGGTCAGTGCCCCTAACTACACAGTCAGGCATTGCATGTTTTAAAAATTCTTGCAGCACACCTATGTGCCTTTTGTGGCACACTGGTTAAAAATTGCTACATTTGGCCTGACTGGTTTGGCTCAGCAGATAGTCTGTCAGCCTGCAGACTGAGGGGTGCCGGGTTCCATTCCGGTCAAGGGCATGTACCTTGGTTTCGGGCACGTCCCCAGTGGGGGGTGTGCGCGAGGCAGCTAATTGATGTCTCTCTTTCATCGATGTTTCTAACTCTCTATCCCTCTCCCTTCCTCTCTGTAAAAAAATCAATAAAAAAAAAATTGCTACATTGGACAAATGTCAGGAGCCACACACACACACCACCAAAGATTTGCCAGCTCACTTACGCTCAGGGCATGGCTCCGCAGGTGCTCCTGTCGAGTGAATCTCTTGCCACAGATCTCACAGGGGTAGGGCCGCTCACCCGTGTGTGAGCGGATGTGCCGCTTAAGGATGCCCTTCTGTTTGGCAGTGTAAGGGCAGAAAGGACATCTGTGGAGCTTGATGGGGACCACCAGCACATCGCCTAGGAAACCAAACAGATTCATTTAGCTGTACTATAAGCAGCAACATTGGCCACGCCTCCGATGGGTGAGATCTGGGGCTGTAGAATGTCATCAGCGCAAATTGTGAAGGTGGATGGGACCTCTGGACTAGGATTCACATTTTGACGGTAGCTCCTCAGAAGAGCTTCCAGGCATGTACGGAAGAGGTTTGCTATAATGCAGACTTCAATTGTTGGAATTTACATTAACGCTCTATATCTGAAATCATCAAATATCCAGGAATTCACATAAATCTCTTTCCAACTCTTTTTGTTTGTTTGTTTAACTTGCTCATACGACCATTAAGGTGACACATGTATAGAAACTGTTCCTTTCAAGTTACAGGAGTTACCCTTACTGCAGCATTCCAAGACTCGTTCCCTCTATCCATGCCCTTTGGGATAGATATATCTGGAGCTTAGGGAAAGAAGGGAAGAACACAGTTTTGAGAGGCAGCAGACTGGAGTGGTTGCTTTATCTGAGCCCTACCTTCCTCTTGAGCAGTCTACTTCCCTTAACTCATAGCCCACACCCCTGGGTTGGAGGTGCGCAGGGTCTCTTTTGTGCTTCACTGTCAATTCCAGACCACTATCCCTCCTTTGGCCTCAAAAACTCTAAGATCTTGCCCAGCTGGTGTGGCTCAGTGATTGATTCCAGTCTGGCACATGCTCAGGCTGCAGGTTCAATCCCTAGTATGGGGTCTGCAGGAGGCAGTCGATCAATGTTCTATCTCTCTCTCCCTCTCCCTTCCACTCTCTAAAATCAATAAAAATATACATATTTTAAAAACCCCAGTGCTTTTTTAAAAAATATATTTTAGTGATTTTTTATAGAGAGGAAAGGAGAGGGATAGAGAGTTAGAAACATCAATGAGAGAGAAATATCTATAAGCTGCCTCCTGCACACCCCCTACCGGGGAAGTGCCTGCAACCAAGGTACATGCCCTTGACTGGAATCAAACCTGGGATTCTTCAGTCTGCTGATCAATGCTCTATCCACTGAGCCAAACAGGTCAGGGCCCCAAGGGTTATTTTTGTGTGTTTTTTAAAATATATTTTTATTGATTATAGCAGGACATTATGCTTTGACAGTATCTGCGAATGCTGGGATGAGCAACATGGATATAGAAGTATTGACCATCTCCTTGCCCTGGTCTCCCAGCTGAATACCATCTTGTGCTAACGCCAAATTAAACTCCCTAAAGCACAGCTCCTGTCTATTCCCAAGCTCAGAAACTATGGAAAATCTCTCCTGTACTTACAGATGAAAACCTCATCTCTTAGCATTCAAGATTTTCCAAAATCTGACTTTAGTCAATTTCTTTCTATGTCTCTTATCCCCAGAGGCCACATTCATAAAGCCTCCCTGATCTCCAGTAGGATGCCTGTTCTCCAGCTTTTGGACAATTATGAAACTCATACTTCCATTTGTCTTCCAGCCCTAGTACCTTTAGATCATGTGATTACACACCTCCTCTAAGTTCTTTTTTTTAAAAATATATTTTATTGATTTTTTTAGAGAGGAAGGGAGAGGGATAGAGAGTTAGAAACATTGATGAGAGAGAAACATCAATTAGCTGCCTCCTGCATACTCCCTACTGGGGATGTGCCTGCAACCAAGGTACATGCCCTTGACCGGAACTGAACCTGGGACCCTTGAGTCCCAGGCCAACGTTCTATACACTGAGCCAAACCAGTTAGGGTGAAGTTCTTTAAGGGCTGAATTCATGTCTGACTTATCTTTGTAGCTTCATCGAGAAGCTACTCAAATATTTGAGCAAATAAATGAATGACCAGACCGGCTTACGTGGCTCAGTATTCAGAGGGTCATGGTTCAATTCCCGGTCAGGGCACATGCCTGGGTTGTGGGCTCAATCCCCAGGGTGGGGCATACAGGAGGCAGTCTATCAATGATTCTCTCTCATCACTGATGTCTCTCTCTCTCACTCTTCCTTTCTCTCTGAAATCAATAAAAAGAAATATATTTTTGTAAATGAATGGCCAAACAAATCACCCCTACTCCGTGCCTTGGCACTTAGAATAAGTTTAGCCTGGAGTTGTGTGAGTGGAATAAAAACCTGGCAGACAACAGGTATGGCCAGGGGTCAGGGCGGCTGCCTTGCCACAACACCCTGTAGTTGGGAACCTGACTTTATAGGATAATAGACAGGACTTGAATGAAGATGGCATACAGCTGAATTACTTTTTGATACTTGTACATATATAGGCAGGGGGAGTTGAAAGACAAAATCATTGCACGGAAATCCTCGAACCACTTGAGCTGCCTTCAGTTTGTTTAATGAGTGAAGTGAAGCCAGCCCAGGTTTCTAGCTTTAGCTGTGCCACTTACCAGCCCTGCATTCTCAGGACACTCACTAACCCCTTCTGAGTCTCAGTTTCTCTCCACTTCCTTTGCCAAACTCACGGACATGACGAAGGTCCGATGAATGTTAAAGAGTGATTACTGTCTGTGAAGTGCTATTATATACACGGAAATGAGATTTCAACAAGTTCCCATAGTGTGTTCTGTGAAACCAGCTGCTACCTTCTAAATGGTGGTTAAGACAGTGTCTCTGAGAACCCAAAACAGCAATTTTAGGTTTTTCAAGTCTAACATACACAGTGTTTTTGCTTCAAAAAAATGATATTAGCCCAGCTGGCGTGGCTCAGTGGTTGAGCATCGACCTATGAACCAGGAGGTCATGGGTTCGATTCCCGGTCAGGGCACATGCCCGGGTTGTGGGCTTGATCCCCAATAAGAGCTGTACAGGAGGCAATCAATGCGTGATTCTCTCTCATCATGGATGTTTCTCTTTCTCCCACCCCTCACCCTTCCTTTCTGAAATCAATAAAATGTATTTATTTATTTATTTTAATGAAATAAAAAAATCTAAAGACAGCTCACTAGTAACACATAAAAGCAGTTGATCTCTCTTATTTGAAATACTTTCACTGTTCCATGTTGAAAGGTATATAAGAATTTTGATTCATTAATTTATTGGCTTCAGGTTCTAGAAGATACAGGGTACTTTTACAGGAAGGTGACAGCCAAGTGTATTTCTATCTCCTATGAGACATTTTACAACACTATTAGCTCACTAAGAGCTAAGTCATCTTTCAGAATTGTTCAGGAACACAATCAAGTTCTCTTAAAAGAAAAAAGCCTAAAAAAGTATATAAGAAATTAATTCACATGAAGAATTAAATACTGAATGTCCTGAGAGGTTAGATTGCTGTCAGACATGGAACATGGTCATAGTAAAATCGAACTTCCAGATTATAAGCAATGGAAGATAGAAGGGTTACCATTAAAAACTATACAAGAAAAGCTGGCTGTATGAGGTCTATGGGGACTGCAATGAAACTTGGAGATACATGGGTGGCTTAGCAAACAATGCTTCCTTTGTTAGTTCATTATTAAAAGGACTTAAATGAGGGTTTGCTGCATTTGTGGGGCTGAATATTATCTGGAATCCCAGAATAAAGATAAGAAGCATCACTGAGATAATACCTAGAAGTATCTTAGTGGCTTAACTCATATAAAAATAAGATTTCTTCCCTGGCCCAGTGTTGCTCAATGGTTGAGTTTCAACCTATGAACCAAGAGGTCACTGTTCAATTCCGGTCAGGGCTCCATCCCCAGTAGAGGGCATGCAGGAAGCAGACAATCAATGATTCTCTCTCATCATTGATTTCCTATCTATCTCTTCCCCTCTCCCTTCTTCTCTAAAATCAATAAAAATATATTAAAAAATAATAATAATGAGATTTCTTCACTGTAGCCTACTCATCTGGTTGGTTGTCTCTTAGAAAACACTAGTAAGATTCAATAAAGAATACATGTGCCAGCCATGGCTGGTGTGGCTCAGTTGAGTGGGCGTAGTCCTATGCACTGGGAGGTTGCCAGTTTGATTACTGGTTAAGGGTACATGCCTGCATTTCAGGCTCAATCCATGGTAGAGACCGCTGATTGATGTTGCATTCTCATATTGATGTTTCTCTCTCTCTCCCTCTTGCTTTCTCTCTGAAATCAATAAAAATATATTTAAAAAAAAACACACCAGAAACTTACTCACATGAAGCCAAATGTCAACTCTAAAATATTCTCAAATACATCATACCATCAACCATGACAGGTTATGAATGTCTGTTATGCATCAGGCACCATGATTGACACAAAAAATAAATTTCCTATTATATGTGAGAAAAAAATTATGAAAACTGTCTCAATTGGTCCTCAACCCTGTGAAAAAGGCAAGACAGGGATGCTTAGCTCCTGAACAAACAAGTTCAGAGAGATTTAATGACTTAACCAAAGTCCCACTGCCCTCAACATGCTTATACTCTAGTTGGAAAGGTAAAATACTAACATACATGAAGAAACAATGCCCTACTCAATTAATACCTATTGGTTGTGATGGTGGTGGAGATAATGCAGTGATAGGGATGGGTGATGGCAATTAGTGACGATGATGGTGGTAACGATGAGGGTAATGATAATGACAATGATGACGATGATGATGGGAGACTATAAGGCACAGATGTGGATGCCAAACCAACAGCAGAGGGGATGAATGCTAATGGAACTCACCTGAATCCTCGCCATACCAGTCAGCCTGGACATCCATCATGGAACTCATGGCTGCTCCTACACCATCTGGTCTTCCCTCCAAACTCCGAGAAAAGTGATGATCTGCATCATCTTTGCTCTGGACAGCACCGTTGCGCAAGAGAGCCTCCAAGAATTGCTTTACGTGGTAGTTACCGTAAGACACGTCCATGGGATGGCTACTGGGCAAACCCTCCTCCATGTGGGCCAGGTTCAGTGGAGCAGCATATTGCTGGAGCTGCTCACCAACCTCCACCTGCTCCACTTCATCAGCATCAAACTCCACCTTAGGCTCTATCTGCTTGGGCAGAGTAGAGAGGTCACTGTCCGCTGAGCCCCTGCCCTCGCTGTCTTTCACCACCGGTTCCAGGGGGTGGCAGTCACCACAAGAGGATTCCTTTGGACAGTCCACACACTCTTCTTCCTTCGCTGTAGAGGAGACCAAGCTCTTGGTATCACAGGAGGCCCCTTCCGTGCCTGAACTGGGGCTCCCGCTGTCAACCTGATGAGCTGCTGCAGCTGCAGTGGCTGCTGCCACCGCTGCAGCCACAGCGGCCTCCTTCTCCATCTTTCGGCAGATATCAAAGGATGACCTGATATAGGTCTTGCAGAAGTTTACCACGTCATTCATCTGTAGGTAACTGGCGGCCGACATAACTTCAATCACGTTTTCCCCACACAAATCCAACTTCCCAGAATACAGGAAATCTAAGATGATGGAAAAGGCATCGGAGGTGACAATGTCCAAGGAGGCAGTGCTGTGCCGTCCGCTGTCTTGGATATAGTGAATGAGCAGGGCTCGGAAGTAGCCGCTGTTAGCAAACAAAATATTCCTGTGGGCTTTAAAGATCCGCCCTTCCACAATGATGCTACAGTCACAGAAAAAATCCCGCTTTCGCTGTTCATTCAACTCCCCCAAGAGCTTGGCATAATAGGATTGCATCTCCATGTCTTCACCAGCTGCTGCTGCTCCGGAGTAGCCTGTATCTCTGCCAAGATTTTCAAAAAGTTGATTCACAAATCTCAACCTTACAAATAAGATGTTCACTTTTTAATATTTAAAAAAAAATTTTCCCTGCCCGGCTGGCGTGGCTCAGTGGTTGAGCGTTAACTTATGAACCAGGAATTAACGGTTCAATTCCAGTCAGGGCACATGCCTAGGTTGTGGGCTCAATCCCTAGTATGGGGCATGCAGGAAACAGCCAATCAATGATTCTGTCTCATCACTGATGTTTCTCTCTCTCTCCCCCTCTCCCTCCTTCTCTGAAATCAATAAAAATCAATTTAAAAAGAAAAACTCTTTCCCAAACATTGGTTCAGTAGTGTCTTTATGATGTGAGCTGTTTTAGAAATAAGAGGTTGTTCAACTGAGTTAATTTATGGGAAAAACAACAATTGTGTGTGGGCACAGTACATAGTGTTTGACTCTTTCAGTGAATTTTTATTAAAACTCTATGACAAAACACCAATATTGTCCTCATTTTTCCAATAAGGAAATTGAAACTCAAAGAAAATAGGAGCCCTAGCTGGTTTGGCTCAGTGGATAGAGCGTCGGCCTACGTACTGAAGAGTCCCCGGTTTGATTCCAGTCAAGGACACATGCCAGGTTGCAGGCTCAAGCCCCAGTAGGGGACACGGAGGAGCAGCCAAGCAATGATTCTCATCATTGATGTTTCTGTCTCTCTTCCTCTCTGAAATCAATAAAAAAATATAAAGAGGAAAAAGAGGAGGAGGATGAGGGGGAGGAAGAGGAGGAGGAAGGAGAGGGAGGAGAAAAAGAAGAGGATGGGAAGAGGGGGAGGAGGGGAAATGGGAGAAGGGGGAGCAGGAAGAGGAGGAGGAGGAGGAGGGAGGAGACAGGAGATGACCAGCCGTAGCAGACCCAGTACTCAAAACCAACCTCCTGAATTCATGGTTTGATGCACTACACTCTACTTTCTTCAAGGCTCAAAATACAGATAATACCCAAATCTAAGAATTACAGTTCAGCCCGAGCTGGTTTGGCTCAGCGGATGGAGTGTCGGCCTGTGGAATGAAGGGTCCCGGGTCAAGGGCACATGACTGGGTTTCGGACTCAGTCCCCAATGGGGACATGCAGAAGGCAGCCGATTAATGATTCTTTCTCATCACTGATGTTTCTATCACTCTCCCTCCCTCTTCCTCTCTGAAATCAATAAAAATATATTTAAAAAAAAAAAGAATTACAGTTCAGTCTACAGCATCCTGACTTGGAGCTTGGAGACTGGCAATCAGTCTCAGCTCACATCTATTATTATCACTTTGTGGAAACATTGGTGAGTTCCTGGGCTTGCCAGCATGCATTCACCCTTCAGCTTTGATTGTAAACACCCATCCCCCAATCTTGGCCAATGATCTTTGCATCACTGGCCAAGATTGGGGGATGGGTGTTTACAGTGATTGGCTCAGAGATGGCCCCATGGCTTGGTCTAAGCCAATGAAAAGCAGTGAAATGTTTACTAGTCCCTCCAAAAAAGACTAGTGAGCAGGTGGGATGTGAGGGATGCTGCTGTCACACCCACAGGGGAACCAGCCCAACGAAGCCCAGCTCAGGCGGGAGCAACAGAGAGAACCCACCTGAGTCCTAACTTCTGCTGTGCCAGAAGCCAATTAAGTCCCTTTGCTAAGCTGGTCTGAGTTTGCTTTTCTCTCTCTTGCAACTAAAGGACTCCTAACTACCCTTGGTTCACTCTTCCATATTTCTATGTCCTGGCTCTTGTCCATCTGTGGACTACAAGCCCTCTGAGGGCGTGACCCATGTCTTATGTATTTGATATCCCCCACAGCACCTGGCAAATACTTTGGACAGGTAGGTTTGCTAAATACAACGGAATACTGTTTTCATAACTGCTAAGTAGAACCAATATAAATCAAATTCCAAATCCTTCTGCTAAAATCCCACCTGTGTATATGCCTTCGCACTTATATGCATGAATTTTTTCTGGAGGGTTATATAAACAAGGGTTACCTTCTTCCCGGAGCTCCTCCTCCATCTTTTCCCATCACACAAACCATAGTGCCATCCATCAGTACCCCTTTTACTTACTGACCCACTGAGCCCAAAGGAGTTTCTATAACCACGTACATCATCTCCCTTTACTGAAATCACAAAAAGCCTAGTTAGAGCTGCCAACCATAGCTAACAACTCTTTAGCATGCTTCCTCTCTACAAATGCAGCACCACAATGCCTCACCCAACCAGAAATCAGGCACTTTCTTCCCCCAAAAGGGTCTTTTCACGGGCAAAAATAGATTCCCCCAGGCCTAACACACTAATGGCACCGACTTTACTCATAAAAGACCCATCACAACCTAATTAGAGGGCAATTTACACCTACTTACACATATGGATAGCGAGTGATACATTAAATTGGGAAACTAGAGAGTCAATTAGGAAGAGAAATGAAGAGGAGCCTCTATAAGCAAGTAAACTGACAAACTTAAAAGTGAGAACTGACAGGTGGGAAAAGGTAAAACAGTTCTAAAAACTACACCTAGGGATTTTTAAGGTGTCAGCCTGAGGCCACTTAGCTAAGGGTATTAAGGCTCCTACACATTCAAAATGGCCTAGGGACATCACTAAATTATAGCCCGGGGCTATAATTATTGGCCCTAAGTCATCAATGAGACTTTTATATTTTTATATTATTTTAAACTCAAAGAAATTATGTCATAATTTTGGAAATTTTCATTGAAAGTAGTTAAAATTAACATTTTGGTTCAAAAAGGAAGGGAACTGTCAGATATCTGAAAAATTCTACTATTCCCAAATAAATCAACAGTGAAAGTTTTCACAGGATGAAGGTTTCACTGTCATTCTCACCTCTTCCAAAAACTCTAAGCAAGCCTTCCCAGCAGTTCCTGCCACTGCCTTTGACAATCAAGATGACAAGGGAGCCCTAGCTGGTTTGGCACAGTGGATAGAGAGCATCGATCTATGGACTGAAGGGTCCCAGGGAGGGCTCCAGTTAAGTGTACACGCTGGGGTTTCGGGCTCAGTCCCCAGTAGGGGCGTGCAGGAGGCAGCTGATCAATGACTCTCTCCCTCTCCCTTCCTCTCTGAAATCAATTTTAAAAAATGGTAAGGGGGCCCTGGACAGGGGCTTGGTTGGCTGGAGCCTTGTCTGGTATACTGAAAGATTGTAGGTTCTATTCCCTGTCACACACCTGGGCGGTAGGTTTCATCCTTGGTGACTCTGGAAAGAGACTGATCAATGTTTTTATCTCACATCAGTGTGTGTGTGTGTGTGTGTGTGTGTGTGTGTGTTTCCCTTCCTCTCTCTTTAGAAAAATCAATAAAATCACCTCCACTGGTGAGGATTTTTAAAAATGGTAAAGGAAAAACAAGATACAGGAAAATGCTACATCTAAATACCACACTGTATTCTTCCTCAGAATTTAAAGAAAACCTGTCTGACTGGTAAAATTACATTTTTTAATGTGATAATATCCACCATTGATGGGAATGTAATTTTGAACACCATTGTAGAGGGGAATGTGGCAGTATTTACCTCAGCTTAAAATGTACACATCTTTCTTTCTTTTTTTTATCCTCACCCGAGGTTATGTTTTATTGATTTTTTTGGAGAGGGAAAGGGAGAGGGAGAGAGAGGCATAGATATGAGAGAAACATCGATCTGCTGCCTCCCACACAGGCCCCAATCGGGGATTGAACCTGCAACCTAAGTACGTGCCCTGACTGAGAATCAATCTGCAACACACTCCAACTAACCAAGCCTCCCAGCATGGTGCAGCCATGTTTTTAATGAGCTGGAGTTGTGTGTTTTTATGTGGATAGGCCACCAAGATATAGTAAAAGGGAAAAAAGACAAGATGCAAACTGTACAGCCTGATCCTATCTGTGTATATGGTTTTGCTGATACATGCATAATTTTTTTTTCCTGGAAGGTTATATAAGCAAGAGTTAACAGCAGAGGCCTTTGAGGAGAGGGACTATGGTTAAGAGAGTGTAGAGGGACCTTCCCTTTTCCTTTGCAACCTCTACTGTTAGTATGTTCCACTATATACCTGTATTACTTTTATTTTTTAACAAAGAAAAAAAGGAGGAGCAAAGGAGTAAGTAGTTGGCAAACCAGAAAGATAAATATCTAAGTAGGCACAATACTTCTGAGCTTGTAAAACTGTCTTATCTACACGGCCTCCTCCCGGGGTACTTCCATTTTTTTCACTGAAAGATGCTCCTTTTCAACAACAGTACCCCAAACCCGTTTCCTTTGGCTTTCTCTCTACAAATACTCTATAAATTCTATTGGCTCATGCAAATACTCCCTGACTTTGCAATAGTCTATCCACATACTTTCTTCAAACCTTTCCTCAGTCCTGCATTTGGCATATAACGAGAAAAATTTGTTCAAATTAATCTGACTTGTCCTTGGTGCTCTGTATCCCTGGGACACACCGAGGACCACCCCTTCTCTCCCCGAAAAGAAGCTCCTCGGGCACAGTGCTCTCAGAAGTACATTTATCCCCACTCTGGCAGGGACCCTCCCCACCTTCCCACACTGTAGCTAGGAACTTATAAACCATGTCTGCCACAAGGAAGGTGCCAGGGACAGAAAAAATGAATCTAGTACTTTATCGTGCCAGTCCTTCAGGAGAGGGCAGATGCCAACACTATACAGCCTGCAGCAACCCCCCCCACCGTCCCCGGAGGGGGGATCCTACCTAGCCAGGTCACAGGTCTGTCTTCATTCAGGCACCCAAAGCAGCCTGGAATTCCGACCACTGACTCTGACACGACTCCTCCAAGGTTCACTGACCTGAGAAGAATGAAAACCTGCTCATCAATTGTCAGCGTTCTCTGAGCACTGCTTCTCAGGAGGCACCGTCCCAAGTAGTACTTTACAGACACTGGCGAATTTTAACCTTACAGTAACCCAAATGCAGCAGCTACCTCGTTACATGCTCTTTTTTTCGGAGAAAATTTCCGTGCGGATGGACGGACAACACGCCCCAAGCTCGGACTGGAACCGAGCTCGGTTGGATGCCAGAGTTGACGTCCCGTACCCTGCCCACCCGACTCCCCAACCCCCCCCCCCCCCAAAAAAAGGGATGGGAAGGGGACTCCCTCCCCCCCCCCCCCCCCCGGCGCAGGGAGCGCAGGAGAGAACCACAGGGAAGAAGTTTCCCTTCGCACAGAAACAATTTCAGGCTCAGCTGAATCTTTGCTTCACCTGCTACATTGTTCGCAGCACCAGGGGATCCTCCCCGTCCAGCGCCAGGCGACCGGAACTAGTTAATGGACTCTGTCTTCGGCCCGGAGGGTGGGGAACCGAGGCCTGGCCCCTCCCGTGGCCTCCGCGGACAAAGTGACCAGCGCTGCGGTGAGCACTGCCTAGCGCCCCCGCAACATCCGGATGAACCTCCGCCCCACCGCCCGGTGGACCACGCGCGGGACAGCCCCAATCTAGGGCAGGAGGGGGATCTGCCCCCACGACCCCCCCGCCCCACGCGAAGGGGAGGCTGGATGGGAGTCGGTCATCCAGCACGGGTTTGCGCGGCGGGGATCCCCGGAGTCGCCAGGGCCGGGCGGTCGGAGGGAGGCCGACCCACATGGGGCTTCCTTGCCCGCTGACCCCCGGCCAGGGCCGACCTTCGGGGTGCCCCCAAGCCAATGAAAGCGGCAGCGTGACCCCGCTTCTCGGATCTCACCTTCCAGTGGGTTCCACCAGCACCGCCACCAAGCTACGCACACAGACACGCCCCCCGCTTTCATTCACTTGTCGCCTCCTCCGATGAGAAGCGGGGCAGCCAACCAATCGTGGGTGTGGCTGGGCTTTGGAAGGCGGGCCTTCGCCCAGCAAGCGAGTCAATGGCGGGGCGCCTTCTCCGGAGGCTGCGCGCTGCAGGCTCCAGTGCCCGTGGGGTGATGGGAGTTGTGGTCTCAGCGTTGGTTTTTTGGTGAAAGATATAGTGGACAAAACTACAAGTACCAAGATTCCAAAAGGGGCAAGAACCAGCGCTTGTAAAAGGCTTGGAGCTTCGTTCGGTCTTCGGAGTCCCACTCGGGGGACCTGCGAAGTATTGATCTCTTTGTCCGGAGAGCTAAAAGCGCGTCATGCATATTAATGCAAACCTAGGGAGTAGGAGCTATGACTTCTCCGTGCACCACCAAAAAATTTGGAAATGAGGGAAATGGTTTAATCTACTCAACAGGTTTTGATTGAATAGTAGCAACACTTTCTTCCCTTGAAGGGAAGGCTTTCAGGTTCGTCTGTACTAGTGAAACACTTAAATTGTCTCACAAGCCCGGCGGGGTGCTCAGTGGTGGAGCGCTTACCCGTGAACAAGGAGGTCACGGTGGGGGCGTGCCCCGGGTTGCAGCGGCTCTATCCCCAGTAGGGGGCTTGCAGGCTGCGGCGAATCAATGATTCTCTCTCATCGCTGGTGTTTCTAACGCCTCACCCTCTCTCTGAAATCAATAAAAACATATTCTTAAAAAGTGGTACAAGGTGTTAAGTAATGGGTACAGGAGCATTCTGCAATGGCTGTGAACAAGACCAACCAGGTTGCTGTTCTCAGGGAACTTAGTTCTAACGAGGGATGTATTCGTCTGTTAGGGCTTGGGGTAGAGATGTAGCACAAACTAGCTTGAAAGACAGAAATGTATTGTCTCGCAGTTCTGGAGGCTAGCCGTCCAAAACCAAGGAGTTGTCAGTGTTGGTTCCTTTTGAGGGCTATGAAGGATCTGTTCCTGGCCTCTCTCCTTGGTTTGTAGATGATCATCTTCATGTCCACATGCTATTTCCCATAGAGACAGAGATAGAGATAGAGATAGAGATAGAGATAGAGATAGAGATAGAGATAGAGATAGAGATATAGAGATCTGTGTTCAGATTTCCCCTCTAAAGGACATTAGTCATATTGGTTTAGTGGTTCACTCTCCTCCAGTACAAAAGCCATCTTAACTAATTACATGTGCAGGCAGCACTGTAAGCAGTACATCTCATTGTCCTGAGGTCAAGATCTATACCATTTCCCAGACAGTGACTAATGATTTGAGCAGCCCAGAGAGAAAGAGTAGAAGATCACAACAAAGAGGTTTGGGAAAAGATGGATTCCCCAGAATGATCCTAGGTCATGAGACAGCAGGTATGCCACATGAATGCTCAGTATGAGCCCCCACCTTGTTCAATGGGTTCATGGACAAAGGACCATGATGACAGGGATGAAGAACAAGGACATCCCCTCACCAAAGCCAAGCTGCGAACACCACTGCTGACACCCAGTTTGCCCACAGCAGGAACCAGCCCTGAACCCCTGAGGGCACCAGCCAATGATTTAGAGGCAGATTGATTGCATAGGATCATGTCCCTCAGGATGGAGACAGGATTTTGTCTCACTAGAAGAGTTGCTTACTCTGGATTTAGATTTGCTTGCCTTGCCTTGCATGCCTCCACTAGAACCTCCATGTGTGGACTTAATCAGCAGTCTTGGTATCCCACACAACATTGTTTTGATCATGGAAGTCATTTCACAATAAAGAAGTGAGACACTGGGCTGACACCACAGGATTCACTGGCTCCATTAGCCAGCCTTCTAAAATGATGGCAAGGTCTACAGAAGGCCCAGAGGAGGTACTCTCTGTGAGAAAGAGAGCCATCTACAGGATGCAGTAACGCTCTCAACTAGTGTGCTGTTTCTCCTTTCGCCAGATGTTACATCTTTCAAGAACCAAGGGGCTGGAGCTAGATGTAAGGAGAGTGGCTCCACTTACAATAACCTTTTTAAAAATATATTTTATTGATTCTTTTACAGAGAGGAAGGGAGAGGGGCAGAGTGTTAGAAACATCCGTGAGAGAGAAACATCGATCAGCCGCCTCCTGCACACCTCCTGCTGCGGATGTGCCCGCAACCAAAATACATGCCCTTGACCAGAATCAAACCCGGGACCCTTCAGTCCCCAGGCCGACACTCTATCCACTGAGCCAAACCGGCTAGGGCTACAATAACTTTTTGACTCGCTCAAAAAGTATTTGCTTCTTGGTCCCTCGGCTATAGGGAGGGGAGGAATGCGAAAAGCTTTTAGTGTCTAAGAGAGGAATGCCCCCACCCAGTGGATATAAATTTTCCACTAAACTGAACTGTTGAACCTACCACTCAACTGTTTTGAATACTTCCTGCCGCTGAACAGAAAGTGAAAAAAGAAATCAAGGTGTTATCCGGGGTTAAAAACTCTGGCTATCCAGAGGAAGTAAGTTGTTACCATAGCACAGGGTTAGCGAGGCTTAGTGATGGACTCAACTGTATCCCTAAGGATCCTGTTCCTACTACAAATCCTGTCATCAAAGTTACTGCAAAAACTACTGCAATTCTATATGAGAGAACTCCCAGGGCACATATCTCTCAGGGATGAAGGGTGGGGTCTCTCCTGTGGGCCAAGAACCTGACCATCTGTTCTGACTGAAGGCAGAAGAAACCTGGAACAAGAGTGAAGAAACAAAGTCATAAACATAAGATCAGCCTTAGAATGGGTTATGGAGGATGATAGTCTCTATTTGAACTTCCTTCCTCAAAATCAATATTTACATATTTTAAATACTTTCCTTTTCCCCTATTATTGTCTCTAGGTAGTCAACTAAGGAGAATAACTTCACCATTTAGTCATAAAAGTGCAGATTATTGAGAAAGGAATATAAGAAAGTTAGAGGAGGAACATCCAGGGCCTTGAGGTACCTTCCTAGGGAATGAAGTTGTTTTCTTTCTCAATGATAGGATTAATATCTGCTTTCTGCGAAGTGGGAAGCAAATCTAAGTTGGGACACAGGAGGATGTGCTTGGCAACAAGTGGGGTACATAGGGCAATTGATGTTTGGGCCACCCACACTGTGAGGAAGGAAAAACTTGCTGGCACTACCTTTCCAGGTTCAATATTTGAGTCTATGAAATAAACGGACAACAGGCAGATTAACAGGAGAAAAGGTATACAAATTTGTTCTATTTTTTAAAAATTGATTGATTTTAGAGAGGGGGTAGGAGAGAGAGAGAGAGAGAGAGAGAGAGAGAGAGAGAGAGAGAGAGAGAGAGATTGGTTGTTTCTCTTATGTATGTATTCATTGGTTGATTCTTGTATATGCCCTGACCAAGGATCACACCTACAACCATGGCATATTTGAGGCAGGCATTTCCTGAACTCCTAAAGCATCTAACACCAATCTCCCTTTTGGAAAAACACTGTTTGTTGTCACAGGAAGAAGGAAATGCCAGTTCTCATCTCCCACTGCTGTGTCCTTCTGCAAAAGCAGAGCGGGCTAGATCTTTCCTCTACCTACTCTCAAATACAGCCAAGAATAATGCTGGAGGCATTGGAAGGCTATTGTTGTTGTTATTATTATTTTCTAATAATTGTGATTTTCAATCTTTTTCATCTCATGGCACACATAATTACTAAAATTCTACAGCACACCAAAAAAATATATTATCTTTTTCACCAATCTGGCAAAAAAAAAAGATATAATTTTGATTCATTCACATGGGTCAGCTATTGTTGTATTGGCTGTTGTCATTTTTTAGAAAGGAAAAAGAGGTCAGCGTCCCTGACTAAATGGTCAGGTATCAAATATTTTACACAATCTTGTGGCATGTTGGTTGAAAATAGCTGATCTAATCAATGCAGAGAAAGAGGCTCTGAAGGGTAATGTGGCTTGCTCCCCTGAGCCAGTCGACAGGTCACCTTCTGGGAACCTTATTGACAGCCACCTCGCAGGAGTCAGTCCTCAGCTCTTCCTTGGCAACATCCTTTGCTCTTTGGACCACAATAATCCACCTCCCAGGTGGTTCTAAAAGTTACAGGACACAAAAGATGTTCCCCTTTTGTAAATTATAAACGAATACATATGGGGGAGACCCAGATGGGGGAGAGGGGAGGGCATGTGCTGGGCGGTAGAGAGGTCAATGGGGAGCAGAGAGAAGAAGGAGACTTACGAATACTTTAAACAATAAAGAATTAAAATTAAAAAAAAAAGAATACATATGGGAGGTTGGAAGGAATAGGACTTGGCTCAAGATCACACAGCATAGGCCCTGGCCAGTGGACTCAGCTGGTTAGAGCATCCTCCTGATATGTCAAGGATGCAGGGACAGGGCACATACAAACATCAACCAGCCAATGCATAAATAAGTGCAAAAACAAATTGATTTTCTCTCTTTCTTCCTTGCCCTCTTCCTCTAAAAACCAATGAATAAAAAAAATTAAGCCCAGCGGTGTGGCTCAGTGGTTGAGCACCGACCCATGAACCAGGAGGTCATGGTTCGATTCCTGGTCAGGGCGCATGCCTGGATTGCAGGCTCAATCCCCCATGGTGGTTGTGCAGGAGGCAGGTGATTGATGTTTCTCTCTCATCACTAATGTTTCTATTTTTCTCTCCCTCTCCCTTCCTCTCTGAAATCAATAAAAATATATCTTTTAAAAAGACTGCACAGCACAGCACATTAATGGAGCAGGACCAGAGGAGTACTGGTAAAAATTCAACAACTGTCTTAGAAGGGGGCATGATGTGTGCTGTGTGTAGATTTTGATGATGTGAACACTCCCACTATCATCGATTTTAAACTATCAATGTTTAAACACCACTGAATGTAGATTGGGAAGAGATGTACAGGAATAGGCACAGTCTTATATAGTAGTTCCACCATATAGATACAATAAATTTGTCACTTCAAAAGCATAGATGATAGTGAAATGTATAAAAATAATTATGTAGTATGAGTTTTGAATTTTTATTACCTTTATTTTTTGTGTAATCTATTTAATTATAAATTTTTACCTTTTTAAAAAAGAATGGATTCCTGCTCAGCCAGCATGACTCAGTGGTTGAGCATCGACCTATGAACTGGGAGGTCACAGTTTGATCCCCAGTGTAGGGTGTGCATGAGGCAGCTGATCAACAATTCTCTCACATTATTGATGTTTCTGCCTCTTTCCTTCTCCCTTCCTCTCTGAAATCAATAAAAATATATTAAGGGAGTCCATTCTTTTTTAAAAATATTTTTTATTGATTTCAGAGAGGAAGGGAGACGGGGAGAGAGAGGTAGAAACATCAATGATGAGAAGGAATTATTGATCAGCTGCCTCCTGCGCGCTCCTCACTGCGACCCACTTTGAAACCCAGGCATATGCTCTGACCAGAAATCGAACAGTGACCTACTGGTTCATGGATTGATGCTCAACCACTGAGTCATACCTGCAGGGCATAAGCTTATATCATTTTAAAAAAATAAAGGCTGTGCTAAACAGCCAGCTTGTAAAATTCTTGAAATGTTAATAGTCAGCTCTAGAAGGCTTTCTGCTGGATTTTAGGCATGCCCTGTGCTCTCTACCAGCAACTTAGGCATTTTCATTTTGCATGGGCCCCATAAATTATGTAGCTGGTCCTGCTACCAAGGGTATGGTGGAATCTCCACCACAGAAATAGGGTGATCTTTGGGAATGTCACCTCCCAGGATCATCCCAGGCCTTGTTGCCTTCCACGGAGGAAGCCCAGCCTCTTTAGAGGAGCCAGAAAGATATCCCAGGGGCCACTCCTGTAAGTCCTGCCTGGCACTGGCAGCCAGCTTCACCTGAATGAGTCTACAGCACCATCTGGTGGCTAGTGGGTGATAGGGCTTCCTGGGAGTCAAAGCCAGGAGGATCCTGGAATACCCATATCCTCAGCCAAGAGGGGTCCCGTAGTGGGGATGTGGGGATGTGGGGATGTGGGTAAAAGGATGGTCTGAGGGTCAGGGATGGGGAGAATTTATGCATTCATACTTTGCCTAACAGCTACAAGAGAGCTTCGAGGTCCAGAGGACATTGAAACAATTTCAGAGAGAAAAAGTGACCAATGCCCTCATCCAGGATGAAAATCTACATCTGCTGACTCCCAGTACAGTCTTTTTCAACATATATTTTCTTTATTTTTATTTTTACTTTTTAAAATGTTCTAATTTGTCTTAGGTTTCTTTTCTTTCTTTTTTTTTGGTAATACTTTTGGGTTTTGATAAGTATATTTTTATTGATTTCAGAGAGGAAGAGGGAGAGAGATAGAAATATCCATGAGAATCATTGATTGGCTGCCTCCTGCACGCCCCTTACTAGGGGATTGAGCTCAAAACCTGGGCATGTGCCCTGGATCAGAACTGAACCCGGGACCCTTCAGTCCACAGGCTGATGCTCTATCCATTGAGCCAAACCAGCTAGGGCTCAACATATTTTTTTAATTCAAAAGATGCTTATTAACACTCTACCAGTGCCAAGCATTGTGTTAGGCTCTGAGGACAAAGGTAAGGGGCTAAAACAATAATAATTACTTCACTGAGGACTTTGCCATATATGTTGGGTGTTATACTTATTTTACTCAATCCTCATCACAACCAGAAGTCCTGTTTCCATTTTATTTATTTATTTATTTATTATTTTAAAATACATATATTTTATTGATTTTTTACAGAAAGGAAGGGAGAAGGATAGAGAGTTAGAACCATTGATGGAAGAGAAACATCAATCAGCTGCCTCTTGCACACCTCCTACTGGGGATGTGCCCCCAACCAAGGTACACGCTCTTGAACCTGGGACCTTTTAGTCCGCAGGCCAATGCTCTATCCACTGAGCCAAACCAGTCAGGGCTATTATTATTTTTTAATAAATTTTTATTGTTCAGATTATTACAATGTCCCTCTTTCCCCCCCATAAATCTTCTTTATCCAGTTCCCTCCCAACCCTCTGCCTTTATCCATTCCCACTGTTCTCATCCATAGGTGCACGATTTTTGTCCAGTCTCTTCCTGCACCCCCCACACCCTTTTCCACCCAAGAATTATCAGTCCACTCCCTTTCTTTGCCTGATTCTATTATATTCACTAGTTTATTCTGTTCGTCAGAATTTTTATTCACTTGATTTTAGATTCACTTTTGATAGACATGTATTCATTGCTCATAATTTTTATCTTTACCTTTTTCTTCTTCTTCTTCCTCTTCTTAAAGAATACCTTTCAGCCAAGACCAGTTTGGCTCCGAGGATAGAGCGTCGGCCTGCGGACTGAAAGGTCCCAGGTTCGATTCCGGTCGGGGGCATGTACCTTGGTTGCGGGCACAACTCCAGTAGGGGACGTGCAGGAGGCGGCTGATCGATGTCTCTCTCTCATCAATGTTTCTGACTTTCTATCCCTCTCCCTTCCTCTCTGTAAAAAAATCAATAAAATATATTAAAAAAAAAGAATACCTTTCAGCATTTCATATAATACTGGTTTGGTGGTGATGAACTCCGTTAGCTTTTTTTTTAATCTGTAAAACTCTTTGACCTTCAATTCTGAATGAGAGCTTTGCTGGGTAATCTTGGTTGTAGGTTCATACTATTCATCACTTTGAATATTTCTTCTCATTCCTGTCTGGCCTGCATAGTTTCTGTTGAGAAATCAGCTGACAGTCGTATGGGTGCTCCCAGGTAGTAACTGTTTTTCTCTTACTGCTTTTAATATTCTCTCTTTGTCTTTTGCTCTGGGTATTTTAATCATAATGTGTCTTGGTGTGGTCCTCTTTGGATTCCTTTTATATGGGATTCTGTGGGCTTCCTGGACTTGTAAGTCTATTTCTTTTGCTAGGTGGGGAAAGTTTTCAGTCATTATTTTTTCAAATAGGTTTTCAGTATCTTGTTCTCTCTCTTCTTCTGGCACCCCATAATTCTGATGTTGGTATGCTTGAACTTGTTCCAGAGGTTCCTTACACTATATTCACATTTTCGGATTATTTTTTCTTTTTGCTTTTCCAATTGAGTGTTTTCTGCTTCTTTATATTTCAAATCTTTGACTTGATTCTTGCACTCCTCTAGTCTGCTGTTAGGTCTCTGTATAATGTTGTTGTTGTTTTTTTTATCTCAGTCAGTGTATGTTTAATTTCTAGTTGGTCCCTTTTCATATCCTTGAGGGTCTTGCTAAATTTATCAACCTTTTCTAGGAAATTTGAAAAACCTTATAACTGTGGTTTTGTTCTCTATATCCAGTCATTTGTTTTCCTCCATTTCTTTCATTTGTAATCTGTTTGTCTCCACATTTTGGCTGCTTCCCTGAGTTGGTAGAGTAGCTTTGTGTGCTAGGTGTCCTATATGGCTCTGTAGCTCCACCTTCCCAGTTACCTGAGGTGGACTCTCTTGGTGCACCCCTTTGTGAACTGTGTGTACAGGCTTGTTGTAGTTAAGTCTTGATTATTGTTGGTATCACTGGTGGGAATTGACCTTAGGCCAATTGGCTATGAGGATCAGCTGTGTCTACTCTGGGAGAACTTCTGTGCTGGAGAAAGCCTTATGAGACAAGACTTGCAAAATTGCAAAAGCTTCTGTGCTTGGCTTGGATGAGGAAGAGCAGGGCTGAGTAGACTGTGTTGGCTTCCTGTCAGCCCTGCTCTCTGAGGTCCTTGGGTCTCAGTGTCCCTTGGTAATTGCTGCAGTCCTCTCTGTAAGCACTTGCACTTGTGCCTCTAGACCTCTGCTTTTTGCAGCTCCCCTGAGTTCCCATGTGCTCCAGGGACCCATATGAGTCTGGGTCCCCAGGGTCTCACTTGAAACTGGGGTTTAGTGCAGTCAGAAGTGAAGTTCAGTACAGTCAGGAGGTTCCATCTTCCTCCTGCTAGAGAAAGCCAGCGGCACACTCAGCAGTCAGTCCTCTCTGTGTGCACTCACACATGTGCCCCCAGACCTTTGCCTTTCACCGCTCCCTTGAGTTTCCGTGCACTCCTCCCTTTCCCGACAGTCTAGACTCCCCCATATAAGTCTTGCCTGGAACTGGGGTTCAGCGCAGTGGGATCTGAGGTTCAGTACAGTCATGAGTTTCTCTCTCTCTCCCACTAGAGGAAGCCAGCCAGGCACTCAGCAGCTCATCCTCTCCACACGCGCATCACCATACCTGTTTTTTGCAGCTCCTCTGAGTCTCCATGAGCCCCTCTCTTTCCTTCTAGTTGTAGAATTTCCACTCAGCGAGCTTTCCTGTGGTTCTGGATGATGTCTTTTAGCTGTAGTTTTTAAATTGTTGTGTGAGGCAGCAGTTTAGGTGTACACCTATGCCACCATCTTGGTTTCTCTCTGTCACAAGTCATTTCTTTACTAAAAAAATCTTTAGTGACTCTCTGTCCATGAATTAGGTTTGAATTTTTAGCCCTACATCCAAGGCTCTCAAGAATATAGATACTAATGACCTTTATAGCCTCACCTTCACTTTCTCTTTCCTTTTCATTTTAGCCACTCCAGCTTGCTCCAAATTAGTCCCGTTTTGTCCTTATTCTCCTTACATTTATTATTTTATTTGCCCAATGAATTATAAATATTAAGCATCTATTATGTTCCAGGCACTGTTCTAGGTGCTAGGAGTAGACAGGTAAATAAGACAAACAAAAATTCATCACTTCATGGAGGTCACATTTCTATTCAGAGGGAAGCAGCTTTTTTTTTTTAAGTATGGTATGTCAGATGGTGATAAGTTGTGAGAAAAAAATAAGCAGGGGAAGGAAATAGGAATGCTGGGGATGCAAGTTAGAGTTTTAAATAATTTTTTTAATGTTTTTTTATATGTTTTATTGATTTTTCACAGAGAGGAAGGGAAAGGGATAGAAATCCAGAAACATCGATGAGAGACATTGATCAGCCGCCTCCTGCACACCCTCTACTGGGGATGTGCCCGCAACCAATGTACATGTCCTTGACCGAAATCGAACCCGGGACCCTTCAGTCCCCAGGCTGACGCTCTATCCACTGAGTCAAACTGGCCTCGGCCAGTTTTAAATAATTTGAGGAGAGGGCTGGGAAGTTTCAAGGAACATCAAAATGGGCAGTATTGCTAGAGCAGAGAAACTAAGGGAGCCAACAGTTCACCATCAGATCAACCATGTAGGCCCGACCATAAAGGAGTTGTGAGAACTTATTGGATTTTCCACTGAGTGAAACAAGAAGGCATTAGAGAATTTTGAGCAGAGGAGAAGAGTTGTGATCTTAGTTATATATATTTTTGTAAAATATACATAATACAAACTATTTTCAAGTGTATAGTTCAGTGGGATTAAGTATATCCATACTGTTGTGCAACCATCACCACCCTCCGTCTTCAGAATTTTTCATCTACCAAGGTTACCCTCTGTACTCATTTCCTCAGCCCCGGAGCCCCTGGCAATCCTTTTACTTTCTGTCTCTATGGATTTGAGTATTCTAGGTACCTCATATAAATGGATTCATACAATATTTGTCCTTTTGTGACTGGCTGATTTCACTTGGCATAATGTCTTCAAGGCTCATCCATGATGTAACATGTGTAAGAATTTCCTTTTTTTAAAAAATATATTTTATTGATTTTTTACAGAGAAGAAGGGAGGTAGTCAGAAACATCGATGAGAGACATCGATCAGCCGCCTCCTGCACGCCCCCTACTGGGGATGTGCCCGCAATCAAGATACATGCCCTTGACCAGAATCCAACCTGGGACCTTTCAGTCCAAAGGCCGACGCTCTATCCACTGAGCCAAACTGGTTTTGGCAAGAATTTCTTTTTGAAGACTCAATTGTATTCCAATATACTATATACCACATTTTGATTATCCATTCACTGTCAATGGATACATGGGTAGCGTCCACCCTTGGGCTGCTGTGAATAATGCAGCTATGAACATGGGTGTACAAATATCTGTTGGAATTCCTGCTTTCAATGTTTTTTAGTGTATACCTACAAGTGGAATTGCTAGATCACATAGTAATTCTTTTTTTAGAACCATCACCATACTGTTTTCCACAGAAGCAACACCATCTTAGGTTATTTAAAAGATTACTTTCAGAATGAATTAAGACTAGACTATATATAGGAAGGCAAGAGTGGACATGGAGATATCAGATAGGAGGCTCTTGCCTTTATACAAGTGGGATAATGACCGCTTGGACCTACATAGTAGCAGGGGAGGTGGTGAGACATGACTGGATTCTGGTTATGTTTTTATGGTAGAGCCAACTACATTTGCCGAGGAATTAGCTTTTGAGTATGAAAGAAATGTCTTCCTCATTTTGGGCTTTTGAGTAACTGAAGGGATGAGGTTGCTATTTACAGTTTTGGGGAAGTTTGCATTAAATTTAGATAGATACATCAGGAGGTTTGGGGGCATGTTAAATTTAGTATGTTTATTTTACAATCAAGTAGAGATCAAGATCCTGGGGTTCAGAGATGTATGGGGTGGAGAGAAAAGTTGAGCGTCCCTGGTGTATAGATGATATTTAGAATCATGAGACTTGTTAAGATCATCCGAGGGATGATTATAGACATCAAAAAGAAGAGGGTCAAGGACGGAGAACTGGGACATTCCAGCAACAGAGGTTGATAAGAAAACAGCAAAGAACACTGAGAAGGAGATGCCAGTGAGGGCATGGTGTCCTGGAAGCCCAGGGAAGAAAATATTTGAAGGAGAAGGAAAGTGATCAACTGTGTTAGAGAAGATGATTGTTGCCTAACCGGTTTGGCTCAGTGGATAGAGCGTCAACCTGCAGACTGAAAGGTCCCAGGTTCGATTCTGGTCAAGGGCATGTACCTTGATTGTGGTACATCCCCAATAGCAGGAGGTGTGCAGGGAAGCAGCTGATCGATGTTTCTAACCCTCTATCCCTCTCCCTTCTTCTCTGTAAGAAATATCAATTAAAAAAAAAAAGATGATCAAGTAAGATGAGAATTGACAATTGTCCATTGTTCTTGGCACCCTAACAAATGTTATTTCAAAGGACTGTGGGGAGGGAAAAACCTGAAGTGAGTCAAAGAGAGAAGGGGAGGGGAGGGGAATTGGAGGCGGTGAGGATAGCCACGTCTTTCAGAATTTTTGCTGAAAAGGGAAATGCTGGAGGGTCAGGAGAGGGTTGGTTTTTGTTTGCTTGCTTTTAAGATGGGAGAAAGAACAGCATGTATGATGACAGGAATAATCCCAGGAGGGAAAAGGGAATGGGAGTGGCGGGAACTGTAAAGCTATGCCCTGAAACAGATCAGAGGGATGGGATCTAGTGCAAAGTTATGTGGTCCCCTCCCCATTCATTCTCATTCCCTCTCCCTCCCACCCCCTCCCCA
>JAAGEH010000030.1:3422482-3507404 GCA_011751065.1 Lasiurus cinereus | reverse complement strand
CCCTCTCCCTCCCACCCCCTCCCCATTCATTCTCATTCCCTCTCCCTTCTCCCTCCCCCCCCTTCTCTCTCGACCTCAACACCTTCAACTTCCCTTCTCCACGCTGTCTGCATTTTCCTAACCACGTCCACCTGGAGTTGTTCTGAGTCAGGCCGTCAAGACTGAGTTAATTGTGCCTCCCGATATCTGGAGAGCCCCTCTAGAGGCTGCATGTAAGTCACCTCTGATTTTTTTCTCCACGAACCTCCAATCCCTGGCCCAGAGCCCCCCACTCTGCGCTCCGTGAACCAGCCCGAAGAGACCTCCAACAGCTACTACGCGGCTGGTTTCATAAAGGGGGGCGGTCCTAGCCCTGCGCTCTGGGATCCAAACGTTCGGGCGCCGGCCGGGCTCGCTCCCGCGGGGCTCGCTCCCTTCCTCCCCACTATGCCCAGCTTCCCAAGACCACGCTGAGGGCCCACTAAGGCCCACGCGGCCACCGTAGGGGACTATGGCTGAGAGCCGTAAAGATTCGAGGTGGGTGGGGGCGTGGCTTGGAAGGGGGGGGGGAGCCTTAAGACAAAACTGAGGATTGGACCAAACATTCGGGGGCGGGGTTTGCGGGAGAACTCTGGATAGAGAATGGACCAAGCTCAGGGAGGCGGGGCCTGGTTATAAAGCAGGGCGGAGATTGGACTGAGGGTGGTGTCCGCGCCAGGATTGGGCCGAGAGCTCCGGGGCGGTGCTTAAGGGGGCGGTACCGTGTCGGAAGTCAAAGGTCAGTAAATAGTGGTGATGTCATGCAGGAAAGATGGCGGAAGGGTGAGCCCGTCATCCTGCTCCCGGGCGTTGGGGCCTGAATTCTCCCAGGGTTGGGGTGCTGGGCCAGGGTCCCCCGTGGAGAACAGGAGGCCAGCGTGGTGGTGGACGCAGCTGGGAAGGCGGGGTGGAGTCGCAATGTGAGGGGTGGGGAAGCGGTCTGCGAAGCCTCAGTCCACGGGGTCACATCTGAGGGGAGAGTGAGACCGGATCTTTCGTGCCAGATGTATCTGTCTTCCACAGGGAGGACGTGGGATGGTGGCGGAACTGGCTGCAGCAGAGCTACCAGGCCGTCAAGGAAAAGGTAAGCCGGGCCGGCTCCCTTCCTCCCCCGCGGGCCCCGCACCGCTTCGTTGCAAGTTGGCGCGGCCCCGCCCGACCTGTGTGGGTGCCGGGCCCCCCCGGGATGAGAACGACTCTCTCCCTACTTTTGGCCCCTTTGGGGCTACGAGAAGACTGATCCCGACTTAGACCAGTGGGACGCTAACCACAGTGAAATAAAGACTTCTAAAGGCTGCAGCGACCCTCTCGTCGGAATCCAGGGGAAGGAGAAATTTACAACTTCCTAGAAGAGAAAACACGTAATGTAGGTCTTAAAGGATTCCAGCAATAGCAACTTAATCCTGTAGTCCTTTAAAATATTAGCGTATATGCCACAGCCAGCTCTCTCTAGCAAGTCCTGAGGATACCGATATTAGCCAGACAGATGCAGTCCCCGGCCCCACAAAGCTCACAGTCTGGTCGGACGAGTGAGACTTGGCTCTGCCAATGAGAAATGCCGTTGTGTGTTTCTGGTTCATTCCGTGCTAGCCTGTCACGACGAACCGGAATGAACTGTGGAAATAGCTAACTACTATTTGCCTCAAGCAACTGGGATGAGGCCTGCTTCAGAGCAGACTCCCCCAGGCCCTGCCCTCCATTAAATAGGTCCTTTGCTCCGAGAGCATTTTTATCGTCCCCTGGCCTGGGTACTCCTCTCAGCTCCAGTCCAGCAAATCGGAGGATGCCCTGAGCAGTTTGTGTTTTGATGAGGACCAAGAAAGAGAATTCCACACTGGGGTTTAACAGAAGAGACCTCCAAGTAGGCTGGTTCCTGTCGCCCAGTCTACTGCCATTCGTTTAGCAAATAACATTTGAAGGCCGCCTGTGTGTTTCCCTCAAGCTTGGTCTCCCATGTTCAGGAAAAATAGGTAGATTAGCTTTCCATCTTTGTTCTTGGAGAACTCTCATTTGAAAACTCTGTGTGTGTGTGTGTGTGTGTGTGTGTGTGTGTGTGTGTGTGTACTTAATAGTTATATGAACCTGGGCAAGTTACTTAACCTCTTTAGGCCTCAGCTCCTCGTTTTTACTTTTTTTTTTTTTAATCAATTTTTAGAGAGAGAAAAAGGAACAGGCATAGAGACAGAAGCATTGATTGATGAGAGATAGACTGCCTCCTGCACACCCCCTATTGGGAGATCGAGCACACAACCCAGGCATGTTCCCTGATGGGGAATTAAACCAATAAGCTCTTGGTTCTTGGATCAGTGCTCCATCACAGAAGCCCACAGATCCATTTTTTCTTAGTCTTTCTGTGCTTTCCTGGCCTTCCTTCCTTCCTTTCTATCCTGGCTCCATTTGGACCACTCAATTCCCAGCACCCTCAATCCTCTTATCCCACATAGCATAAATTGCCCAAGACTATTGCTCTGAGGTGGTGCTATAATCTGCCTCCCTCTGCTCCTTATTTCCTGTAGTGTGTGGTGTGTGTGTATGAGCTTTCCCATAGACACTGGTCGAGAAAGTCACATTGTACTTTGGCCATGCCACAGATTCCAAACTCATCTGGGCCTGAATACCCTCCAGAAACTTTTTCAGTCTCTCATTTGCTTCTTCTCCCCTTGCCTTTAGGAACTTTTCTCAAACCTAACACCTTCTTCAAGTTCCCTGTTCAGTCACTTCCTCTTTTGCTTCCAGGAGACAACATTACCTCTTACTTAAAACAAAACAAAACTGTGTGTGTGTGTGTGTGTGTGTGTGTGTGTGTGTGTAAAATTGATTTCAGAGAGGCAGAGGAAGGGAGAGGGAGAGAGATAGAAACATCATTGATGAGGGAGAACCATTCATTGATCAGTTGCCTCCTGCATGCCCCACACTGAGGATCAAGCCCACAACCTGGGCATGTGCTCCCCACCAGAATTAAACCTGGGACCCTTTAGCATGTAGGCCAACTCTATCCACTGAGCCAAACAAGCTAGGGCAACTCCTACTTTTTAAAATTTGAGGTCAACAACATGATTTTTCTAACTCCCTCTGTACCCCTAAAGCCATCACATGTAGACTTATCTATGATACACACTCAGCTTTACTTACACTTGCCAAATCCAGTGGGTGTTTTCAGCCCTTATCTTCCTGGACCTTTCTGCTACATTTGACACTAGTGATCACTCCCTCTTTCTTGAAACTCAACTCCCTTGGCTTTTGTGACATGATTCTTTCTCAATTCTCCACATGCTTCCCCATCTTTCCTTTTCTGTTTTCAGGAGTTCCTCTTCCTCTGCTTGCTTCTTAAAGGTGTGGTATGTGAGGGGCCTTGTCCTCAGCCCACTGCTCTGTTTATAAACTCTTCCTGTGTGACCTCCATTTTCAGGTTAGGGTGACTCAGTCCTTTTCTCTGAGCTTTAGTGTTTGAGAAACTCCTTCTGGACAACTGTTCCGGATATTTCAGTCATTGCTGATTCTACATGACCAGGGTCATTGTCATCATCGTCTCTCACACCTGCTCCCCCTTAGCATTTTCTCTCTGTTGGTAGCACTACACCACCCTAGTCATCTAGGTTAGCAGCCAGTAGCTCTTCTTGATTCTATCTTGTTCTCAGTCAGTGCATACATATAATTACCGAATCCATCTTTTTTTTGCCTGCTATTTCTTTTCTTTTTTTGTTTTTATGATTTGAGAGAGAGAGAGAGGAACATCAATCAGCTGTCTCCTATACACCCTCTATTAGGTATTGAGCTGCAACTTGGACATGTACCCTGACCTGGAATCGAACTGCTGACCTCTTAGTAAATGGGACAATACTCAACCAACTGAGCCACATCAGTCAGGGATGCCTGATATTTCTTGAATCAGTTCCATCCTTTCCAGCACTGTTCTTATTCATATTTTTCTGTTTTCTTTCCTGGACTATTGCCACAGTGTCCTAACTGGTCTCCTCCTTCTAATCATGTCAACTGAAATTATCTATTAAAAATGCAAATCTTGTCCCAGCTACTTTTGCTCAGTGGTTGGAACATCATCCCACATACTAAAAGGTTGTGGGTTCGATTCTCAGTCAGGGAGATGTACCTGGATTGCAGTTTCTATCCCTGGCCCAGGCTGGGGTGCATACGGGATGCAACTCTCTCCCCATCCCACTTTCCCTTCCACTCTCTCTAAAATAAATCAATGAAAAAAATATCCGTGGGTATTTTTTTTTAAAAAAAGTAAATCTCATCATGTCCTACCTCTTTCAAACCTTTGGTGGCTCTCCATCACCCACAAGGCTGACCAGATGCTCCATGGTTGCCCTTGGCAACATCTCCAGCTTTATCCCTCACCACTTATGCTTTACCTTTTATGTTCATTAGGACTAAAATACCATAGGCCTCAGTAAACCCATATCCCAACATGTGCAGGGTTTCTTATCTGACTCCTGTTCATAGTCCATGTTTCCCTTCACCAACTCTTTCCAAGCTCCCTATAATACACTGGTCACTAGTCTGTCCTTGCTTGTCAGCACTGGTATGAGAGCATCTCCCCAATATACTGTGACCGTTCTTGAAGGCAAGCCCATGTTTATTCATATTTATCCCCTTCTAGCCCACAGTCTAGTGAGAGAGAACCATTCATTACATCATGCAGATGGCTTTATCATTAAAATGGCCTTGGTACATGTAAATGTAATAAGCAAACATTTCAGGAGCATCTACTCCATTCCTGACTATGTCAAACACTGGGGAAGCATCAGTGAACAGAAACTATAGGCTGTATGTTCACGGAGCTCACAGTTAATGCAGGAAGATAGACATTGGATGGGTAGTCATAAGTCTAAGGTATGAGAAATGTTAAGAGAATTCAATCAAATATTTCTGTTAACACCCCATTTGTTTAATGTAAAAATTATACACTGTTCTATTGGTATTAAATTGTCAATTACTCATAAAAGCTTTCCAAACTATTGTTATTAATACAACTTGTTTATTAAACCTTTCAGATAAATAATTTCACATACTGCTTCATTTCAACTGAATTTTCCTGCAACAAAAAAAGTAAAAAAAGAAGCACTTTCCTTTGATTAAAAAAAAAAATCACATATCTTTTCTTCATGTTATCTGAAATAGATGTCACATCTTAAAGCATATCAAACCAATGCAACAAAGTCTGATTGTTTTCAGGCTATATGTGTCCCCTAACCCCACTCTGCTCTTGAGGACACTGATCTCGTCCCCCTCTGTTTCATAGGAGACAGCTGAGGACTAGATGAGAGTTACTCTGGCTACACACAGCTTGTAAGTGTCTGGGCTGACACTCAGTTCTCAGAGCAGCAGGAAGTGCTTTGCTCTCTGTTGTCAGTTATCAAGTCGTGGAATTGGGACAAGTGAGCATTGTTTCTGAGGCTAGGCTTCCCGTGTCACTTGAGTTTTCTATGTGTCTGCCTGGTACTGAAGAAGCACAGGGAACAGGAACAAAGGGTGGTGGAGCCAGCTCGCTCTGTCATCCCTCTCTGCCTTCCATAGTCCTCCGAAGCCTTGGAGTTCATGAAGCGGGACCTGACGGAGTTCACCCAGGTGGTGCAGCATGACACGGCCTGCACCATTGCAGCCACGGCCAGCGTGGTCAAGGAGAAGCTGGCTGTGAGTACAACCTATATTTTCAAAGTGACTGTCCCTCACACCTGACCTATTTTGAGACCAGGGTGGAGGCTCCCAACGTGTCTCCCATTTTTCTTTTATGTAATTGTTTTTCCCAATGGGCTCTCATTTAGAAAGAATTGTGTCTGCCAAGCAAACAAATACATCTATGCATTAAGTATTAATAAGCTTTCCCACTTCTTACTGTCTTAGCAGATGTTATCCTATTACCAATGCAATTCATTGTAGATAATTTAGAAAATACAAATAAGTAAAAGAAAAAGAGAGAGAGGCCTAGAGACATCCAAAATGCCATCTCCCAGAAATAACTACTGTTACTATGTGGGAGTATATCCCTTAGGTACCTTTTTATTTTCATAAATGGAATCAACTGAAGATCATGTTTTGTAATCTTATCTTTTTTTTTTTTTTTAATTCAGAGAGAGAAAGAGCGGGGGCAGGGAGGGGGGTAGGGAAAAACATCGAACCGTTGCCTCCTATCCGCACCCCAACTGGGGATTGATTTTGCAACCTGGATATGTGTCCTGACTAGGAATCAAACCCTCCATCTTTCAGTGCACAGGATGACACTCCAACAAACTGAGCTACACTAGCCAGGGCTGTAACCTACCTTTTTACTTAATCATTACAGATTTCATTCTGAAGCTTCACAAATGGCATGGTATTCTGTTATGTGGCTTTAACCAGTTCCTAATTTCCTATTTCATTTTTCCTCAGTATTATAAACTGATACAGTGAATATTCTGATTGCTAAATCTTTGCCTTTCACATTTTATTTTTAATAAAATATTGGAAGGGATCATAGAGTGAGTATAGTTTTAGGCCTTTTAATATCTATTGCAAAACTATCCTCCAGAAAGGTGTGCCAACTTATATTTTTACTGGCCCTGTTTTTATTAATCAGAACTGTGCATTGGAATCCTCTTCTGAGATAGGAGTTTGATTCTGAAGTCAGTGTCGGAGAGAAAATTGTATAGTCAAATGTATCCTTGTAAGTCTCAAGTTTCTGATGAAGTACAGTATACTGTTTTTTTTATTAGTTTTCCCTTTAGTTGTGGGACAGATTGCAATTTCTTCATTTGCTCACTAGCTGAATCAGTTGCCTTGAGACTAGAGGCCATGTTATGAAAAACATGTTTGGCAGTTTCTTTACCAAGCTTGTTTTGTTGAAAGTTGTAAAATACTGTCTGCTTGCTAACCACAGCTACAGATGAGCATGAAAGACAAGTAATAATCCTGCTGAACTGTGATAAGGCCAGCCAGCAGCAGAGACAGCACTTGTTTCTTTCATTTATTTATTCCTTTTTTAATTCTAAAAATAGGATTGTATACCCGTAATAACATGTTCTAGACCCTGAGATAGGTTCTAGTTTAAAATGCCAGGGCAAAAAAATAAAGAAAGAAAATGTCTGGGCAGCCTAGTTAGGAATAAATATTATAGTTTTTCCATGAGGTCTTTAGAGCCTGACCCTGTCTCTCAGCATCTCATCCGTGCTTGCTCGAGGACATTGTGACCAGTGTGACTCAAGCTTGGTGTCCATACATTGGCCCTCAGCTAGTCCGAGGCTTGCCTCTAGGCAAGACAATGTCTGATCCAGCCCATATTTCCTCAAACTTCATAGAAAATATTCCACTTCCTGAGCAGTCATGATGATGAAATTGTGATATTACAATATTGCTACTTATTAAATGTTTGCTATATGCCAGGCATTGTGCATGCTTAATCTTTATTTTTTTTTTGGTGCTGAAAAATATGCTTTATCCTTTTAATCTTCAGTAGCCCTCTGAAGGAAATATATTTATCTGAATTTTAAAGAAAAGGAAACAGACGCAAAGAGAATTTAGGTCTCATATCAGCAAGTAGGAGAGCTATGATTCAAATAAAAGTTTGATTCCACAGCTAGTACCTTTCTCATCACATAGGTTTTCCCCACTGAATGTCTGTGGCGTGGATCCTCACCTTTCAATTTTTGCTCAGTCTGGCTGACCCTGAAATTTTGATGAAACAGCCAATCAAAGGAGCTCTGCTCTGACCTACAGAGGCCTACTGCAGCTCTGTTCTGTACCCCCATGTGGGGGATGGGAACCCTGGCTGCCTCTCTCTCCTTCTCCAGCCCCAGAGAGGGGGTGAGAAGTTGTGAGCGCTTCCCTGGTCCCCACATCTACAGTAAATTTTTGTCCTTGATACTTCACCACCGCTCTGTGCTCCATACCCCAGATTGTAGCCTACTCCTGGACCACTTGCTTCCTCTGCTGGCTTATCTTTTCAGACTGAAGGCTCCTCGGGGGCGACGGAGAAAATGAAGAAGGGTTTGTCTGACTTCCTAGGGGTGATCTCCGACACCTTTGCTCCCTCAGCAGACAAAACCATCGACTGCGATGTCATCACCCTGATGGGCACACCCTCTGGCACAGCTGAGCTCTATGACGGCACCAAGGTATTCACTAGTGGCTTTCCCTGCAATTGTCTAACAGCACTGAGCTCTAGCTTCCTACATGTACTCACAAAAGCAATATGTGTTCTGGCTAAAAAACAAATATATGTATATAACTGAATTGGAGAATACCAATAAGCAAGAAGATAATTATTTCTAAACTCATAATCCCATCAGTCAGAAAGAACCACTGATTTCTTATTGATGTATAGCCCTTCCTTCCTTCCTCCCTCCCTCCCTTCTTTTTTTCCTCCCTCCCTCCCTCCTTCCCTCTCTTCCTTCCTTTCTGTCTTTCTTTTAAAGAAGAAGGAGCTGCACAGATTGTGTTAAGGGGAGTATTGGTATATTGGGATAATGCTCTAACTAACTGAGCTACCCAGCCAAGGCTAGCCTGTTATTTTTGTTTGTTTGTTTACAAACATGGGTAAAGATAGTTTAGAATGTTGGTTTTTTTAACCAAAAAGGCACTTTATACATGCAATTTTGTCAACTGCTTTTGAAAAATTTATAATAAAATTAGTACTTTTTCTAATCACCATCATTTTTAATGTCTTTAAAATGAATATGGCATAGTTTATTTCATTTTTTAAATATATTTTTATTCATTTAAGAGAGAAGGAGAGAGATGAAACATCAATGATGAGAGAGAATTATTGATTGGCTGCCTCCTGCATGTCCCCTGCTGGGAATCAAGCCCACAACCTGTGCATGTGCCCTTGACCGGAATCGAACCCAGAACCCTTCAGAAAACAGGTTGAAGCTCTATCCACTAAGCAAAACCAACTAGAGCTAGCATAATTTTTTCGTCACTTCCCTGTGTTGCACATTTGGGTTCCTTTTAGATTTCAACTCTAATGAGGAATCCTGTAGGGAGCATCTTGACAGGTGTGATCTGCTCCATATTTGGGCTATTTAAAACTAACTTCCAATAGGAATGCATGTATGGGAGGAGGATGTCTATATTTCTATCGCATTTTATTTTCTCTCATTACTTCTTGGATGTCATGGAGTGTTTTTTCCTAAATTCCATGGTGTCGTAGCAGTTTGGCCTTCTTCATAGCATTTTACCACATTGATTTTCCATTCCAAATGTACTGAATTCCAAGAATTGGCACCACCACTTAGTGAAATTTGAGTGGAATTGTGAAAACTTTAAAATTACAGGTTTTAAAATTATAACAGTGAATCACCAAAACCACTTGCTGCAGTTCTGATGCAGCCAGCCAGCCCATGCTTCATGTAATACTGAGGAAGAAGGTGGAGCTTTCTGTTAACCAGCTAAAATTTACCACTTCCATGGCCCTAACTAGAACACAGCTTACAGTTCACTTGGCAGATGGCTATGAAATTAATAGATTTTGATGAGTGGTTTTAACTTGGAGAAGTTGTATTATTTCAAAACTTGTCCATAAATTTGGACCTTATTAATATTTTTGCATTAGTTTTTCAAACTTCACATAATACAAAAGTATTTTATATATATAATTTTGTAGCCTATTTATCCTGTATTTTCTTATTTTTAAAAAAAAATATATTTTATTGATTTTTTTACAGAGAGGAAGAGAGAGAGATAGATAGTTAGAAACATGGATGAGAGAGAGACATCGATCAGCCGCTTCCTGCACATGCCCACAACCAAGATACATGCCCTTGACCGGAATCGAACCTGGGGCCTTTCAGTCCACAGGCCAACGCTCTATCCACTGAGCCAAACCAGTTTCGGCTATCCTGTATTTTCTTAGTGTAATATTAAGTGAGACATCATTTTCTCAGAGCCTACTTTTGGACTCCTAGCCCAGCATTCCCCTCCCTAGCCTGTTTTAATTGACAAGTGTCCTGTGGGTATGGTAACCAACAGGAGAGAAACTGGGCTGTGGGCGTTTAGGTACACTGGCAGAGAGGGGGTGCTTTCTTTGTCTAGCCTCCCATAATTTATGTTCCTTTTCTGTGTTGTTGTTTTTTAAATATATTTTTATTGATTTCAGAGAGGAAAGGAGAAGGAGAGAGAGATAGAAGCTTCAGTGATGAGAGAGAATCACTGATCTGCTGTCTCCTGCCTGCTTCCACACTGGGGATCCAGCCTGTAACCTGGGCATGTGCCCTAACTGGGAAAGGGACTGTGACCTCCTGGTTCAGAGGTTGATGTTCAACCATTGAACCGCACCAGCCTGCTCTTGTTTGTTTGTTTTTTTGTTTTCTTTATTGCTCCAGTCAACAAAAGGGAAACTTTATTGAGGCACCAGGGCCACGGGTTTCAGGCAGAAGGCAGTCAGTCCTGTGGGTTCGAGGAGGTGGTGGAAAGGCCTTATTTATTAACCTTCTTCTGGGGACACAGGTTGTTGGTGTGGCCTCACTTTTTTCGGGAGTTGACAGCTTGGGGTTGCAGGCAGGTGTAACACTTGTGACATCATCTTGTCACAGTTGTACTTCTGGGAGAGCTGGAGGAGGAAGGGCTCAATGATGCCACCGTGTCGATGAAGCACCAAGTGTAGGGTGTACTCTTTCTGAATGTTGAAGTCTGAAAGAGTGCAGCCATCCTCCAGTTGTTTGTCCACAAAAATCAGGCGCTGTTGGGCAGGTGGGATGCCCTCCTCGTCTTGAATTTTGGCTTTGATATTATCAATGGGCTCAACCTCGAGGGTGATGGTCTTGCCAGTCAGAGTGTTCACAGATATCTACATCTCTGCATCTGCTGGGGAGGTGGCTCCACCACCTCATTGAAGAATCTTCTCTGTTTCTTATAGGCTCGTCTCTATAGCCTGCAGTCAGACCCAGCAACCTACTGCAATGAACCCGATGGTAAGGGGGTAGCTGTTAGGGGGGTGGTGCCTTGCAGGACAGGGAGACCAAGGGCTAAGCATCCCGTGTAGAGGGACCAGAGGGGGGCGAGTGTGTACCTTAGATCTGGTGGGATAGGTGATGGTTCCTCTTCCTCCCTGAACCCAGGCTATCTTCATCCCTGTCTGCAAAGACTTTGACCCTTTCCCTAATCCTCAGCTCAGGCTCCCTCCAGCCCTGTTGCCTGCCTGTTTGCTAAACCCCTGTGGTACAGCAAGCCCCGGGCTGGGAACTGGAGGTCAGAAATGCGTCAAACCCCCAATCTGGTCTAGACCTTCAGGAACCTACTGTTAGGAGAGGAAAACAAGAAATAGTGAATAAAGCAAAGGAATGACTGCTTCTATAGAATGATGGGTGCAGTGGGAACCCGGAGGTATGGCACCCAACCTAGCCTGGGAAACTAGGATGTGACACTTGAATAGATGTTTTAAGGATGAATTAGCAGTAAATTAATTTTATCTCTAAAGTGGGGGGTGGATACTAAGCTGATGGTCCAGAAAGAACAGGAAGTAGCTGGTATTTGGGAAGGTTGAATTAAAGGGTGCATGTGAGGGAATGAGAGCAGTGAGAGGTGCGATGGAAGCCAGATTGGAATGCGTGTCAGATTAAGCAGTTTGAATTTTGTCCTAAAATGCTCAAGGTAGTACTTCTTAACATTTTTAAAAATATATTTTATTGATTTTTATAGAGAGGAAGGGAGAGGGATAGAGAGTTAAAAACATCCAGGAGAGAGAGACATCGATCAGCTGTCTTCTGCACACCCCCCACTGGAGATGTGCCCGCAACCAAGGTACATGTCCTTGACCGGAATCGAACCTGGGACCTTTCAGTCCACAGGCCGACGCTCTATCCATTGAGCCAAACCAGTTTCGGCCATTTTTTTTTTTTTTTATGTCAAAAGGCCTTTAAAAACTCTGTTGAAAATGACAGGCCCTTTCTTCACAAAATTTTATATGCAAAATGAGAATTCTTTGACTGTTTGAAGTCCATCTTTGGACCATAGCTTTAAAAGCTTTCCTATCGAGAACTATTGAAGGGTTTTGAGGCCTGAGGTGATCAGATTTTACATTATATAAGAGACTTCTGGGCAGTGTTGTGAAGGAAGAAATAGAGGGAGACATAGAAGACAGGAAGACAAGTTAGGAGGCTTGGTAGCAGTCCTCACATCAGAGTTAGGGCCAGAACCTAGGAGGTGGCAGGAGGAATGAAGAGGAAAGTGTGCATGCCTAGAAGGGTTCTCAGGTTTCCATTGGATCCCTGGGTGATCACGTTGGGCAAGAAAGAAAATGAGTTGGGTTTGCAGCACCTGTGCAAGTGGACGTCTCCAGGGAACACAGCAGATTAGGTGCTTTCTGTACCGAGGACTCCCCGAGTCAAAAACTGTATTGGTCACATGAGGGAGGACAGAGAAGTAGCCATTGGATCTGGAAACATGATCACTGGTAATCTGAGAACAGTTCTTTGAGAGAGGAGATCCAGTAGCCAAGTGCAGTGGGCTACACAGTGAGTAGGCATGGGAGAGATGGAGTCTGCAGCCCTCCTGGAGGCCATGAAGGTGCTGCGCCTGATATTACCCACCCCTTCACCCTACCTTACTCCCCACCGTGGGCCAGTGGCTTTGAAAAAAACCTTATCCATGACCAGGCTTAGGTGTGGTTCTGTAGATCCAGTGTTCTTTCCTCAGACCAGGGAACTGACCATCAGTGTCTGTCCCTCTACAGGGCCCCCGGAATTGTTTGACGCCTGGCTTTCCCAGTTCTGCTTGGAGGAGAAGAAAGGGGAGATCTCAGAGCTCCTTGTAGGCAGTCCCTCCATCCGGGCCCTCTACACCAAGATGGTGAGGGCCCAGCTGGCAGGGCCTCAGCCAGCTCCCAGCTTGAGGTGTCGGGAGGTGGGAGAGACATATCCTGAGTCATTTCAGAGTCATCTGGCTTAGAGAGCAGTGGGAGACCCTACAGAGCCAAACCAGCCAGTTCCTGGGCCAAGAATTTGCACAGGGAAAATTGATATGCCAGGCTTCTGGCCATCATGGTGAGAAATGGAAGGACTGGCAAAGCCTGGTGGAATTCCTGTTATCTCTCCTGGGCCAACCTAGGCCAGGAATGTAGCAGGAGTGGGGTATGGGTTGGAAATACTCTGATAATCATTGCTCAGCCTCTTTCTGTATTTGAAATCCAGAGTGTCTAGGAGCTGGCTGTTAAGGCTGGGATGCAGACCCCACCCAACCACTCCAGAAGTTTCATCTTTACTCCCTCCCTCCAGGTGCCAGCAGCTGTTTCCCATTCAGAATTCTGGCATCGGTATTTTTATAAAGTTCATCAACTGGAGCAGGTATGCTGGCCTAGCCTGGCTAGGTATCCACTCAGCCATGGGGGAAGTGAGCTGGGTTTTCTTGAGGGAAGAAGGGGGCACAGGGTGCCAAGAGTTCTGGAGTTAGGACCAGATCTAGGAAGAGGGTGCTCTGACTGTTCTTCGACATCTGCTCCCCCACATTCAGGAGCAGGCCCGGAGGGATGCCCTGAAGCAGCGGGCAGAACAGAGCATCTCTGAGGAGCCTAGATGGGAAGAGGAAGAAGGTAAGACATTGGGCAGGTAACAGGTCCTACCTGTGGGGGACTGTCTGTCCATTCTCTCTGGAATGAATCCTGGGGAGACATGGCACCCCAGGGAAAAGTAATGATGTGTGCATGCTAAGAATAGGCTGAGCTATGAGATCCCAAGGTTGGTGGGATCCTAGGTACAGAAAGCACCTAATCTGCTGTGTCAGCCATTGCAGCAGATTACCCTGCCAGCCATGGACCAGCTACTGCAGAGTCACCTGGGATGGTTATTGAAATCTCAGAGCCCCTTATCCTCTCTTGTAAGATTTTATGGCCAAACTTATGGGGTTTTGTTACTGTTTTTTTAATTTATTTTTCGAGAGAGAGAGAAACATCCATGTCAGAGAAACATCAATCAACTGCCTCCTGTACATGCCCCAGTGGGATTGAACCCGCAACCTGGGTTTGTGCCCTGGTGGGCAATCGAACCCATGACTTTTCTGTATACTGGATGGCATGACACTCCAACTAACTGAGTCACACAGGACAGGGCCAAACTTGTATTTAACAAGCTCCCCTAGTAATGTTAATGCCCAGCCTGACTTGGGACCTCTGGCTTAGAGAAAGAGCTAAGCATCCTCTATGGCGGCTCATTTTTGACAGTGTGTGGGAGCCACCTGCATGATATAATATTAACACATTTATTTATTAAATGCTTATATTATACTAGAGGCCCGGTGCACAAAATCTGTGCGGGGGGGGGGAGTCCCCCCTCAGCCCAGCCTGTACCCTCTCCAATCTGGGACCCCTTGGGAGAGCTTAAATTGGCAGTCAGACATCCCTCTCACAATCCTGGACCACTGGCTCCTAATCACTCGCCTGCCTGCCTGGTTGCCCCTAACTGCCCCCCCACTTGCCACCCTGATCGCCCCTTACTGCCTCTGCATGCTGATCTGATTGCCCCTAACTGCCCCCCCGTCACTCCTTATTACCCCCCCACCAGCCTAATTGTCCCCAACTGCCCTCCCTGCTAGCTTGGTCACCCTCACAGCACCCCCCCACACACCTCCCGCCGGCCTGGTTGCCCCATGCAGCCTGCTGTTCAGTCATTTGGTCGTCCTTCACTAAACCCCCTGCCAGCCTGGTTGTAGGCAGCCATCTTGTGAGGACGTGAGAGCTAATTTGCATATTACCTCTTTATTATATAGGATACCCAACCTGTACTAAGAGCTTTATATATATGGTCATTACTGCAACTCCTTTATCCTCTTTTATAAATGAGGCAAATAAGTTAAAGAAAAGTTAAAAAACAAACACAAAGTGCTTTGCCTGCAATTATACACGTAGGATGTAGCAGAGCCTAATCTGAACTCAAAACTGACAGAAAAAGAACTTAAAAAGTCTTAGTTTTCTAGTGTATAATGCCATCTTGGGCTGAATTTCTGGAAGCTGAGTGCCCACCAGATACGTGCTTGGCCTCAAGGGTAAGTGAGACTTTGACAGGGAGTGTCTGCAGAAGAACCTGATGGAGAAGGATGAGGAAACGCACCCTTTCATCTTGATCAGAGCAAACTTTGGAAGAAAACCGAGGCCTGTCTTCAGAGAGCTTCAAGGTTGTCTTGGGGCTAACCAGGGCACATTTCCCGCTTTCCCTGCTTTTCTCTATTGACAGAGGAGCTTGTGGGCATTTCACCCACACCTCCAAAAGAGGCAAAGGTTCCTGTGGCCAAAACTTGCACATCCCTTGAAGGAGGACCTGGCCCCCAGAGTCCCTGTGAAGACAATCTGGTGATCCCAGTCGAGCCTCCAACCGAAGTCACTCCATCAGAGAGCAGCGAGAGTATCTCCCTTGTGACCCAGATTGCCAAACCTGACACCCCACCTGAGGCACCAGTACTGCCCAAGGACCTGTCCCAAAAGCTTCTAGAGGCATCTTTGGAGGAACAGAACCTGGCTGTGGATGTGGGCGAGACTGGACCCCCACCCCCAGCTCAGTCTAAGCCCCACACCCCTGCCGGTCGCCCCAGTGGCCCAGAGCCCAGGCCTCCAGCCAGAGTAGAGACTCTCAGGGAGGAGGTGCTCACAGACTTACGGGTGTTTGAGCTGAACTCGGACAGTGGAAAATCTACACCTTCTAACAATGGAAAGAAAGGTAAGTCAAGGCCAGAGCCCAGGGAGTGCGTGGGGCAGGGCAAGTGAGAGTTGACACCTCACAAGGGACACTGATCTTGACCCTTGTGAGGATCCTAGGAGCAGCTGTCCTTTATTCGTGATACTGATGGTGATTACAGTTATTATATTTTATTTATTTATTTATAAACATATTTTATTGATTTTTTTTACAGAGAGGGAGAGAGAGTTAGAAACATCGATGAGAGAGAAACATCAATCAGCTGCCTCCTGCACACTCCCTACTGGGGATGTGTCTGCAACCAAGGTACATGCCCCTAACCGGGATCAAACCCAGGACCCTTCAGTCTGCAGGCTGACACTCTATCCGCTGAGCCAACCGGTCAAGGCTGCTATATATTATTTATTACCTTAGTCCAATTCTAAAATGCACTGATTAAAGTACATCTTATAAAATAAGATTTATGTCAGGTCCTGTGCTAAGTTTGTAGCATTACTTTTAATTTCTCACATCTTACAACCCAGTGAGGTCACTGTTACTATACTCATTTTACAGTAAGAAAGTGAAGCTCAGAAATATTAATTAACTTGCTCAAATCACATGGCCACAAGTGACCAGCCCAGATTCAGACCCAGGTCTGTCTGACTTGAAGCCCACGCCCTTAACTACCTACCGAATTCTATCCTCTTGGACAATTTAACCTTATCTTGGGATGGGTATTCTGGTGACACTGATTGATGTCAAGGGTCTTCTCTCCCGGGTCACCTTAGGAAAGTCATTTAGCTTCCCTAAGCCTTCATTAATCATTATTATAAAATATATATAAATAAAACTTACATGTACAGTTTTGTGGGGTTTTTTGTTAATCCTCACTCAATATTTTTCATTGATTTTTAGAGAGAGTGGAAGGGAGAGGAGGAGACACAGAGAGAGAAAAATCAATTGGTTGCCTTCCAGGTGGAGCCTGCAAACAAGGTATATGCCCTTGACCAGAATCAAACATGGGACCCTTCAGTCCGCAGGCCAATGCTCTATCCAAACTGGGTAGAGCTGCATGTACAGTTTAAAGAATAAAGTTAATACTCATGAACTTTCTGTGAGCCAGCTTAAGTAATAAGCTTTAGTTTCTTATCTGTATAATGGAATTTTACTCTGGAGACTCTGACTTGATGTCACGGGGGAACCTAACTCCTAAAATTGATTATTTCTTTGCCACATTCAAAAATACCTAAGAGGTAGCTGATGCATCCCACACACATGCATCCTGACTTTGCCAATACTCGGTACCAGTCAGCCACAAAGCTTGCCCATCTGGTGAGCGCTAGCCTGCTGGCACATGAGGGACTGGTTTGCTGCAGTGGGTGGGAACAGACCCCACTATACTCTACCCTGCTCCCTGATGGAAACTGCGGGGTTTCTAGTTCCCAAACAGAGTGCTTTTCTTCTGACTGGTTCAGTGAGGTCATCCATTGAGCTCCTACCTATTCTTTGTGAGACACTGAGGAGGGAGGGGCAAAAGCTGCAGTCTTTGTGATGAAACATGAGGCTGTGTGGGACAGACTTGTATTGGAGAAGGTCAAAGAAAGAAGGAACATCTTGGCGTCAGCGCGTCTTTCACCGAGGAGACCAGCGTTATATAGGAGAGTTGGAGAGTTTGGGGCAGGTGCGGGGAAGTAGTCCAGGCTCAGTGTGCCTACTGAGGGTATGGGGCACATTGAAGGGGGGTGATCAAAGCCCACTTTGCTGTGTTGTCTCCTACGAAAGGGAGGAACAAGAAGGGTGAATGGATTGGCTCAGAAATAGAACTTAAGAACATAAGCTGAATTTAGAAGGTTGGACTTAGTGCTAGTGCCACAAAGCAGCAGGGCATGCTGCATATATTATATGCCTCACCTGTACTAAGAGCCTCATATGGGGAGGCTCTGGGTTCAAGTCCCAACTTTGCTCATTAGCCATGTGACTTCAGAAAAGTTACTGGTCTCTAAGCCTTCGTTTACGCCTCTATCAGCTGGGAGTAATTGTTCCAGGTGCTTAATCAAGGAGAAAGGCTTTGGAGAAATAATGATGATAAGAGGTACTAGTCTCTGAACATTTTCTGTATAGTCATATAGCTCTGTGCTAAGCACAATATGCATAATCACTCAATCTTCACAAAAGCCCTGTGGGTTCTGTGCAATATTCCTCATTTTTTAATTGTAGGAAACACCTCAGTCACCTACCCAGTAAGTACTCAGGAAAGTATGAAATAGTCATTTAGGAGAGTGGATGAGTAGGTGATGGATCAACAGGTAGTGTGTGTTTGTTGCGGGGTGTGGGGGGCACTAAGCGCCCATTGGAGGTAGTCGTCATTAACTTGGAGACACTGGTCAGCACTATTGCACTTTTGTCCAGCCACATTCAGTTGCTCAGGTGCAGGCACAGAGCAGATGGGGAGTTGGATTTAACCAGGGTTCAAGTTTAGCCAGGTGAAATCAGTGGAAGAAAAGGAGACATTCAAGTACATGCAAAAAATTATCAGAATGATGGCTCCTGGAATCCTAGCTGGACAAGGGAGGGAATAGCAGTGAAAGAGTTGTAGGGTTAAAGAATTATAGGTTCCATTTGGAATCCCATCAGAGAACATGATCAGAAAAAATGAGTGGTGGATGAAAGAGACTGGACAAAATGAGATTTGAAAGAAGATGCAGCAAAAGCTTTTAGCCACTCTATGTTACTATCTGCGGTGCACTCGGATTCACGGAAGAAGAAGCTGGGGATTTGATGCAGAAGACCCACCAGAAGTAGTTGTAGTCAGTAGGGAGAAGCCAGGGTCTTGGATGAGGGTAGAACAGGGGGAACAGAGTAGTGGGAGTAAATCTTAAAAGGAAGACTGGAGACTTAAGAGACAGAGTGACTTCTTCCCGATTGTATTACTTCCTAAAATGACATGAGGGAGGCTTGGTCTCTGGGGGTAGCAGTCTTTCCTAGGGTCTAGCTGCAGGGTCTCCCAGGTCCCAGTGCAATTCACGTCTTTGCAGATTTGCCTCCTATTTGAGGTTAGTAATTAAAAAAAGAACACAGAAAAATGCCATCGTGAAGTCTAAAATGATTGTTGCATAGATGAGTTTTCTGCCACGTGCACAGTATAATGGAGATCTTGCTACGCTCCTTGTGTGATAGAACCAGATGGTGGGACAAGGCAGATGGCAGAGTCCCAGTTCGCATCTCTATATGTCACTCAAAGCCTTCATTTTCTCGTCTGTAAACCAGGACTGTAAATACCTACCTTAGAGGGTGGATGTGAAGTGCTCCAAAAAGTTTAGCTGATACTCTGTTTTCTAAAGGGTCTACCCTAGCATTTAAGCCTGAAGAAGAGAGTTTCAAATCCCTAAAGGACAACTGAGGCTAGAGAAAGCTGTCATGGCCACAGCCACAGCTCTGAAGTGACAAATCAGCCAGGGGTCTGGCTTCTACCTCACAGGGAGCCTGCACTGACAGATGGCCAGGTGGGTTCCACCAAAGCGTTCTGAAAACACAGGGACACTTTTTAAAAAAATATATTTTATTGATTTTTATAGAGAGTAAGGGAGAGAGATAGTTAGAAACATCGATGAGAGAGAAACATTGATCAGCTGCCTCCTGCACACCCCCCACCTGAGATGTGCCCGCAACCAAGGTACATGCCCTTGCCTGGAATCGAACCTGGGATCTTTTAGCCCTCAGGCCCACACTCTATCCGCTGAGCCAAACTGGTTTTGGCTGAAAGCACAGGGATACTTAGATGTGGATCAGAAGAACTAGGTCTTGGTGACACATCCATCTGTCCCTGACTAGCTGTGGGGCCATGTGCAACATCACTTAACTTTGAGAAGAGGCCATTAAGGACTCCATTTGTTAAATATCCACTATGAACATATGTTACGGTCACCTTCCACTGATATTTATAATATTAACACTATCTTGTATGAAACTGAAGGCTCTACACAGAATCATCCAGGTTCCTGCAGAATCCTAGATTGCTGAGTCTGAATAAGGGGGTTGGGGGAACAGGAGTCTGCATTCTAATAAGCTCTTCCAGTGGTTCTTTGCAAAGAGGATGGTTTATCTTTATTTATAAGTAGACTAAAGTTCAGAGTAACTTGCCCAAGACTACAATAAATAAAAGTCGGGATTCCACCCAGATTGACTTGGTTCCATAGACCATGCCCTTACCACACTGCTTCAAGTTAGCTAGGTGACTAGGAAGAGAGAACAGTCTGAGACCCTAAGCACCTGGTGAGGAGCAAGTTAGACAAGAAATAAGGAGTTATTATGAGTCATGCTATTGGAATCAGGGGCCTACATTTTTTTTTAAAAAAAGATTACAAAGTAGATATGTTTCTTTTAGGAAAAAAACACACCAAGAAAAATTACTCCAGACCTCATCTCCTAGGGATAACTATTGTTAGTATTTTTGTGGATATCTTGCTGATCTTTTCTGCATGTGTGCATACATCTATGAGCATATTTCTAAAATGGAATCTTACTGCATATACTTTTCTTACATGAACTATATTGTAGCTTTCTTCTTAGTAATAACTTTCAATGTACATTTTAAAAATATTTGCTTGTGTAAGAAGTCATAACCAAATATGAATTTTTAGAGCAGTGGTAGTCAAACTTTAGCAAGCATAAAAATCACCTAGAACAGGGATGGATAAACTTGTTCTGTATAGAAAAACATATAGGTCTAGATCACAAGTATATTAGACTTTCAGGTGCATATAGTCTCTGTCTAAACTACTAGTCAGGGACAGATGTGTCACTAAGACCCAGTTCTTCTGTTGTAGCCTCAAAGCACCCATAGGCAATGTGTGTAGAACATTTTATCTCCAAAAAACAGAGGCTGGATTTGGTCCATGGGCCATGGTTTACCAACCCCTGATTTAGAGAAAGGGTCCATGAATATTAATTGAGAACAAGCTATGTATTCTAGTCACTTGGAGTATATGAGAAAATAAAACCAATACCCTGCCTGCTCTTGAGGAGCTCTCATTTTAACTCCTGTATTATTAGACAATAAACATATTAAATCTGATGGTATGTGTTAGAAAGTGACAAAACAGTGGAAGAAAAGAACAACTAGAGCAGAGAGGGGAATAAGTTGCAGTTTAAAAGGATGTTAGAAAATAAAAGGATGGTTAGGGTAGGCCATACTTAGATGGTGAGTTTTGAATAAAGGTGTACATGAAGTCAGAACTTAGATGGTGAGTTTTGAATAAAGGTGTACATGAAGTCAGAAAGTTGGCTTGTGGATATAGGAGAATTCCGGGTGTAGGGAACAGCCCATGCAAAGGCCCTGCAGGGGAATGTGCCTGGTGCTTTAGATGTAGCAAGATCAGTGTAGGCAGGATGGAGGGCGTAAAAAACAAGAGGTTCATTGTTTATTCTGGAAGATTTTTGTGGCTCCCAGGGAACCTTGGAACCAAAGTGCTTCTCTACTATTCAGTAACTTGCTTTTCCTCTCTTAATAGTATAGTTTAATACTATTTGTCATGTATATGTTCTGCAGCCTAACCTTTAAAAGCCACATAATGTTCCATCACATCACTACACTATTTATGTTTGTAATTCTCTTATCAGTGGATTTTCAGGTGGTTTTTTAAGTTTTCATCACTATAGCAGCACTACAGTGAACATTCTTTTGGCTATATTTTTTTACTGAATCTAGGATTTTTCCTTAGATTCCTAAAAGTGGGAAGTGGGCTAGAACAGCATCAGAAGGCAGAGATCTTTGTTGTGTATTTGTCAGGTCTTTTTTTTAACGAGTGCCATTATCTCCAGCTTTGACCTCTCTGACTTCAACACTGTGGATTTTGGTTCTAGGCTCAAGCACAGACATCAGCGAGGACTGGGAGAAGGACTTTGACTTGGACATGACTGAAGAAGAAGTGCAAATGGCACTTTCCAAAGTGGATGCCTCGGGTGAGGTGAGTGGACCTGGTTGGCCACAGGGAAGCAAGCCCAGCGATCCCAGGGTCTGAGGTCTCTCCTCCTCAAGCTCAACTGTTCCCTCAGGATGGATGGATCCCTGTGCCTATCTGAGGTGGCAGACTGCAGAAAGAGAGCTAGGACCTCCCACTCAGGCCCTGAGCAGATGGAAGAAAGGGAGAGTTCCTGACATTAGCTCTGTGTCAAAATCACCAAGGAACTATTAAAAAATATAGATGCCAAACCTTGCTCCAGATCTTCTGACTCATGGTCCTCCAGGTTGGGACCTGAGCAGATTTCTAGCCTTGCAGACAAAAGACAGTGTGATCTAGAGCTAATCACTTAGCCTAAAACATGGAATTGATAATTATAAGCTTATAAGCTGTGATAGACAATGATCGACACATTAAGCATAGTGCCAAGGATTTGGGAGCACTAGTATATGTTACCAAAACCACCACAAGACCCAGTCCAGTTATGAGCTCATTCTTCACTACCTCTCAAAATAAAAAAAAAATAGGTCATTTTGAACGAGAGGCTAGAGATAAAACTCATAGCTAGTAAACAACAGGCAGATGATGCAAGTCAGTGTTACTTCCACTGTCCACCATGTAACTCATGCACCTGCTAAAGAGGTAAACAGATTAGGGGCGTGGGGAGGGCCTTGTTTTTCATATTGGAATTCAGACCTGAGAGGAGACAGTGACCCATGTGAGACCATTTTGTACCTGTGACTTCATAATATCCAAGGCAGAAAGGCCTTGGTGTCCTGTCATGGCTTTTGTATCTTTGCAGCCTTCTTTAAAGCCTGACATCCAGTCCTGAGCAGAGTTATTTTGTAACTGGTCATGGCAGGGATCAGCAGGCAGCAGGCCAAGAGAAAGTTGCCTGGGAAGACTTTAGCTAAGGACTAGGGTGCCAGAGCCCCTAGTGAAGACCCTGTAAGCACCTGTAGCCCAGGGCTGCGCTTGCTTCTAATTTAGTGCCACTCTCAAGCTCTCTGCCTCTCTGAGCCATCTTCGTAGCTACTCAGCAGGAGACAAGTTTTCCATAAGGAATTGCTGACTTCGTTCCTGTGGGCAGTGTGTCCCCCTTGTAGAGACAAGTGTTGGTTGGTGGAAACATTCCTTTGGGTCTGGAATGATCAGAGAAGCAGACTGCCCCCTTAGGTAGAGGGCAGCTCTGCTCCCAGACACATTCCTTAAGACTGTGGTCCACTCTCATGGGCAGTCTATGGCCCAGGGCAGTTGGGGGTTTGGGGAAGGGCTATCTTGAAATGGAGGCAGCAAGGGGAGCTTTGGGTCTGGGTTTGACTTAAGGAATAAATTGGTATTTGTGTTCTCTATTATTCTCTTCCATATGCAGCTGGAAGATGTAGAGTGGGAGGACTGGGAATGAGGGGAGCCCGAGCAAACAGCTCCCCCTCCCACAGCACCTCCCATTTCCCTCGATCGTCTCAGCCCAGCCCTGGAAGACACTGACCAAGAAAGTCCCCCAAATGGCCTCTCAACCAGAGCTCTAGGCACAGATTCTGGGTTGCTTCTTGCTGGCCCTGTGGGCCCCTGCTCACATCTGGGAAGGGGCTCACAAACCAAGAACTCTGACTTGTGCCAACCATAGGATGACCTAAGGGGAGGAAACCTATCCCCTCACCGGAAGAGCCTACATTTTTATGCTGAATACTCCATTCCTGGGGACTCTTGCTGGGAAGTCCCAAGGGATAGCTCCATCCCTTCTGCCTGTGTGGACAGAAGCTGAACCACCAGTCTCTTGGAAGAAGCCAAGTCAACACACTGTCCACCCTTAAGCAGGCAAGGAAGGACATGCCACCTGCCATTGACTAGATAGAGATGGCAAACAGTTTGGTTCTTATTCCAGTGGGTAAGAGACATTTGACTCTGGGAAATTAGCCTCTCTTGGGAATCTCTTCTTCCCAGGCATTTTCCATTCCCAGAAAGGTTCCTTGTGGTTCAGAATCTAGAGACCAAACCCTGAGTTCCCATCTCCTTTCATCCAGCCCAGGCTGGTATGTCCCCCACACCTTTCCCAGGGCTGCTTCATGTCAGATGCACCCAAGTCCTTAGCCCAGCTGTGCCACCTGCAAGACTCTGTTCTTGCTTTTCTTCCCCTCCCCGTGAAGGGAGGGGCCCCTGCAGGCCCTTCTGTGCGATGCCTGGTGGGGTACTTTGTCCAGCCAGCTACCCACCTCAATTCACCTGGATCTTAGGACACAAGCCAGCTCGCAGTGATACAGAGCAGTGATCAAAGCTGAGTACTTACAACTCTGGTAAGCCCAGTTTCTCTGCCTCAGCCCTTCTGCTTCTAGAAGGGATGTGCTGGGGTGAATTCTTGAGACTCATCAGGCTTCTGAAAAAGCTCTTCTTGAAGGCAGACCCGTCTTTGTCTCTCTCACCCTCCACTCTGCGAAAGCGGCACCTCTCGGGGGGAATGCGAGCTGCAGGAATCCCTGGAGGTCCTGGCACTTAGTGCTACTCTGGTATTCTAGTGCGTAGTCTGGTGTTCACCAGTGATTGAATGGGAGCGTGGCTGGGATCCCAAGGGGTGAGGGGTAGGGTGGAGAGAATGCTGAATCTTTTTGATGGGATGGGGTTTTTCTCTTTGTAATTATTTCTTTAGTTTAATTAATCTTTTGGTTGTTTGTGCAATATTATATATTTTAAATTATAATGCATCTCCCCAGAGTATTTTGTAGCTGGGAAAAGAAAAAAAGGAGAAAAAAAAAAGATTCTAACAGCTGTTAGTTTTGTAATTAAAAAAGAAAGAAAAAAGAACTTTGTTCTGAACCTTTTCCAGACTGTCATTAACAGCATTAAAGAGATTCAACAGAAGCTGGAAGATGTCTGGGGGTCTGTTCTTGTCCCCCATGGCATCTGGGGCAGGACATTCACAATGTGCCGAGTGGCTTCCTGCTTATAATCTGGAGTGTGTGGGGGTTGGGGGAGTGGAAGGGGAGGTGGCCTGGGTTCTGAGGAAGTCCCTGGCCTCATCTCAGACTCAGCTTGGCCTTTGGAATGAGAAGGGGCAGGACTCCCAACAGGCTTCTCAACAAGACTAGAAGTCAAGAAGCCAGTTCTGCATTCTCGGTGCTTCTGCTTTTATTTGGAAAGGAAGTTGCAACAACAGTGGCTCCAATTGCTCTTGGTCATTGCCCGCCCCCCCCCCTCCCATATATGTATGATTCTGGGGTCTAATTTAATTAACTTTAGTTAAATGCTCGTATGAAAATCACTTGTCAGTCATAATAAAAGGGAAGTCTGAATGAGGCCCTCTGGTTCCATGAAGATCTTTAAAGGGAAAGAAAAGTAAGGCGGGGAGGGTGTAGGTAAGTTTTAGCATAAGTAAACTTAAAGTGTAAAATATATACCACCAGTTCAGAAGTGGGTTTTTGGGTTTGCTTTCTCCCCTGCTTTATTGGGGAGGACTTGCCATTGCTTTTATGAAGTGCTTGCTAGCCATGGATGCCAACTAACTTCTTCGATTGAAGGCCGGAGGATCATGTCTGGTTCCAGGAGCTGCTTGAGCAAGTCCTGGCATTCGGCCGAGATGCCCAGGTGAGTGGGGAAGGACACCCCCTTCTGCTGCTGCCACAGCATCTTGGGAATGTCTGTGTCATCAAAAGGTAGGCTGGCACAGAGCATGACGTAGAGGACGACGCCCATGCTCCAGACATCACCCTTCTTGCTATCGTGGGGGATGCCCTGCAGCACCTCGGGAGCCGCATAGGCGGTGCTGCCGCAGAAGGTCTGGCTCAGCTCCCGGCGTGACTTGGGCAACACCTTGGCGAAGCCAAAGTCAGTCAGCTTCAGGTTGCAGCCCTGCAACAAGGCGTTCTCACACTTAAGGTCCCGGTGGGCCACGCCACAGCCATGGCAGTAGCGGATGGCCTCGACCATCTGGCAGAAGAGGGCCTTGGTTCGGCTCTCGGGCAGAGGCCCCCCATTCAGCACGCAGTCAAATACATCCCCTCCCTCAGCCAGCTCCATCACCAGGTAGATTTTACCGTCGGCAGACTCCAGCATCTCATACACCTGGATGATGTTCTTGTGGTCCAGGGTACGGACGATCTGGAGCTCCCGAGGCAGGAATCTCTGGATAAATTCTGGGGAAACAAGGGGAAAGGAGGGTATCAGTCCAGAAGAGCCTAACTCCTCCCGCCTGTCTTCTGCCTTCCAACATGTCTGTCTGTCCACCATGTTTGAGGCTGGTGCCTTCTAGTCACAATGTCAAGTTTCCTTTAACAGTTTTATTATTAGCACCACGCTCTAACCAACTGAGCTAACCGGCCAGTTACTCCCTTTATCAGTTTTAAACATCTAGATGCTCGGACTATACAAAGAATATCTTATTTTTGTAGTTAATACAGTATTCAAAGGAACTACATGCCAACCTCAAGGACTGTTGTGAGGCCGTGGATATCCAAGTGTTTGGGGATTGTTAGAGCCACTGACGCTCATATTCTGAGGCCTGATTTGCCCACAGTGTGGTGACCCAGCTCCTCTCACCCCTGCTTCCTGACCCAGTTCTTCCCATGAGCCCTGTCTTTCTCCCATCTCCACCACCACCACACTAGCCCCTGCCCTCTGGTAGCCCTGATCATGCCTCCACTGATCTCTGTTCCCCTGATGGGCTTGGGTTCTGCCTCTGAGGACCCTTCACCTCCTGCCATTTTAATCGTAGATTTTGGAAGGTGTGATGTTCCTGGACCCCCAGCATCCCTCTGTTCCCCACTGACCTAGGCCAGAGCCACAGTCTCTTGCTTTCCCTTGGTTCTAGTTTAAAGGGGAAGAGGAGTGATCCTTCTGGCGGGAGGAGGCCCCCACCCACGTCCACCAGCCCTCCCTTCCACCCACGGGGCCCCAGCTCACCTTCTGGCCCTCCCATCTTGTCTATAATTTTAATTGCCACCTTTCTTTGGTGTTTTTTGGAAAATGCTTCTTTGACTTTTGAGTAGGTCCCTTCCCCAATGGTCTTGCCGAGCTGGTACCCATTGGAGAGCAGAAAGTCCTCCATGCTGTCTAGCGTCTCCTTCTATCACCCTCTCAGCTCATGCTGCCTCTGTGAGGCAGCTCTACTCCACCATAGCCCTTGGCCGGGTCCCTTTCTCCCCAAGGACTTCATCCACAGCAGCCCCTATCGCTAGAACATTCAGCCGCAGATGGTGGGGAGGGAGAGGGCCAGACATTTTTAAACTCCAGCCCAATTGTGATGTAAAGGTTGTGTGACCCTTGGCCAAAATGGATAGTGCCCCTATCTGCCCTCACCAAACCCAGCACCGGTTAAGCATGGCTGCGCCCCCGGCCCCCAGCCGGGCGGGGGTGGCAGCCCGGCCGGGCGCGGAGGCGCTCGGGGCGGTCCGCGCGGCCCAGAAGGCCGGGCTCCTTTCCATGGACGCCCCCGGTCGCGGCGGCCGCCTGCGCCCCCATCGGGCCGCTGCGGGGCCGCGCCCCCCGCTCTCAGGGCGCCATGGCCAGAATCCAGCGGCTTCCCGCTCGCGGCGGGTGCCGGGCGGCGGGAGGGCTCCCCGGCGGGAGGAACGGGTTCTGTGAGGTCAGCACGCCCGGCCCGGGTCACAATGCAGCCCGCCCCCTCGACGCCCGTGTCCGCACGCGCCGCAGACACCTGCCCGGCTCCGCCTGGACCGGAGCGTCCGTCCGCGGCCGGGGCTCAGGCAGCTGCGTCCAGCCTGGGACTGGCCTCGGCCTCCAGCAGGTGAGGGACGGCCCAGGGCGCGGACGCGGGGAGGGAGCGCCCGGCGGCCCCGCAGCGTCCTGACCGGCCCTCCCCGCGCAGAGCGACCCGGGGCCTGGACATGAGTGCCCAGGAGCCCCCTCAGGGTCGGAGATTTCCCATTGAGGCCGGAGACTCCCCTGGCCTTGCCGCCACCCCCGAGTCCCAGGACAACCCAGAGCCGGTAGCTACGGAGCACAACCGGGTCAGGTGAGCCGGCGCCCGCCCCGCGGCCCCCCCCCCCGGGCCCCCCTGCGCGCTCTCTCTCTCTCTCTCTCTCTCTCTCGGGCCCCTGCGCAAGGGCCCCCCCCCCACGCCCCCCACGCGCCACCCCGCAGACCGAGGCCCTCCGCGCGGAGTGCCCACAGCGCCCCCTGTCGCCCTGCCCTCCTCAGGCCGCTTCGACGCTGCCCGGGCTGCCACTGCCTGACGCTGCTGCACGTGCCCATCGACGTCTACCTGGCTATGGGCGGGAGCCCCCGGGCCCGCGCCACCTGAGTGCGCCTCGCACGTCGCGCGCGCCGAGCATGAGACAATGATGCACATTTTAAAATAAAGAATGATGCACATTTTAATAAAGCACAGCATAAACTGTTCTTTCCACTCCGGGCTGGCCGTGTATGTCTGTCCCGCCGGATCGGGCCGCGGGGGACTTCTCTGCTTCAGCCCATAGTTCCTTCCCTTCGGCTGCCTCCTCCCTGGGATGCTCCCAGCCCAGGGCTCCCCCTGCCCGGTCCACTCTCTCCTGGCCCGGTGCCCGCCCTTCCCCTTTCTTGCTGGTCATGCATGACCGCCTTTCCTCTCCGACCCTTTCCCCTGATCCCTCTCTCCCCGCATCCCTCTCGTGGTCTCCAGGGAAAGCTGTGTTGCTGTGCTCCCGGCCTAGAGAAGCTCGGGATTGGGGGGGATGGGCAGACAACCTGAATAAAGAGCATGACCACCCACACCAGGCTGTCAATTCTCCCAAGCTGCACTTGGGTTTTGCTACCTGCTGTTTTGTAACCCTGGGCATCTCTGGTTTCGGCGAAAGCGTTAGTGGCTGCCTCTTCTATTTTGACCCTTGGTTTCTCCTAGAACCCGTGGGACCAGAAAAAGATTGGGAAATAGGTCATTTGAAAAACTGAATTCTTAATCCTATTTTACAGGTGAGGAAACTGAGCCTTAAGAACCTTGCCTAGGGTCCCCCAACTGAGGTGATGCTATCATTTTCCTGTGTCCTCAAACTCAATGCCCTAAAAACCATTGAAGGCCCATGACAGGAAGTTACCTGGAAGTGTAGTAATTAATCTGAACAAGTATTTTCCACTTTCCAAGTTTTCTTTAATGAATCTTTTTTATTTTAAATTTGTGCCCAGGGGTGGGGATGGGGAGGGGATGTCCCTCAGCCCAATCTGCACCCTCTCCAATCTGGGACCCTGAGGGATGTCCGACTGCTCATTTAGGCCCGATCCCACCTAAACGGGCATTTGGACATTCCTCTCACAATCCAGGACTGCTGGCTCCCAACTGCTCGCCTGCCTGCCTGCCTGATTGCCCTAACCACTCCCCTACCTGCCTGGTCCCCCTCAACTTTCCGCACCTGCAGGCCTGGTAACCCCCAACTGCCCTCCCCTGCAGGCCTGGGTCACCCCCAACTATCCTCCTCTGCAGGCCTGGTTGCCCCCAACTTCCTTCCCCTGCCGGCCTGGTCGCCCTCAACTGCCCTCTCTTGCAGGCCTGGTCCCTTCAAACTGCCCTCTCCTGCAGGCCTAATCGCCCACAACTGCCCTCCCCTGCCGGCCATCTTGTGGCGGCCATCTTGTGTCCACATAGGGGTGGCCATCTTTGACCATATGGGAGTGGCCATCTTGTGTGTTGGAGTGATAATCAATTTGCATATTACCTCTTTATTATATAGGGTTAGAAAAATATATGTAACCCAAAGATCAGGTTCAGTCTCCTGTCTCCTCCCCTAATCACACAGGGAAGAAGGCCAAGCTGTTCCCAGCACTGCAGAATCCCCCGGTCACCTGGAAGGTGACTTACTGACTTCCACACAAATGCTCTCCTGGGAGTGCCAAGTGTGGGAGGCTCACTGAAGGAGAGGATGTTTCTGTCCCCCCCAGACTTAATGTTAGCCCTCTGCTTAACAGGCCATGCTGCTGCAGAAAAAGGACCTCATTCCCTGTAAAGGGTATTCACCCTCCTTACGAGGATGTTTGCATTTTAAGGGAGAAAAAAATTACCAGGCTCTGTGTTGATAGGGTCTCACCATTGAGAGGAACTGAGTCTGAGCAAAAAGGAACTAATTACTTTTACGTGCCTTGGAAGGATATAAGCTAGTGATTAAAGCAAGAACTGCAGGAACCAGGGCATCTATCTGGCTATAACCAAGGATTCAATCGCACCAGGACTGTCCCATTGTTCCTCTCTCATCCCCGATTATTGCCTGGGCAGGCAGCATGTCCGCAAGCAGCTTAGAAATCCCAAGAAAGGAGAGGTGTTTTCTCCCAGTCTCTGTATATCTACCCTTAGAGGGACAGCAATTGGCCCTTCTTAAATCATGTGTACACACCTTGGGCCAATTACCATTGCCAAGAAGATGGGAGACTGTAATTGAGAGGCTGGACCACAGCTAAGCCTTTCTTGAGGTGTAGGTAAGCACAGCCAGGTGACTGAGAGCATCACAGAAAACAATGGGTAAAGATGGAGAAACAAACCAGGAGCAGAGACGGCTTATGCAAAGATTGGAAAACTGCCGAAACCGGTTTGGCTCAGTGGATAGAGCGTCGGCCTGCGGACCAAAAGGTCCCAGGTTTGATTCCGGTCAAGGGCATGTACCTTGGTTGCGGGCACATCCCTAGTAGGAGGCGTGCAAGAGGCAACTAATCACTGATCGATGTCTCTCTCTCATCGATGTTTCTAACTCTCTATCCCTCTTCCTTCCACTCTGTGAAAAATCAATAAAATATTAAAAAAAAAAAAGATTGGAAAACTGGAATGCCTGGAATAAAAGAGGCAGAAAAGAAAGGGTAGAGAGTGGCAAGGGCCAGGGTGGCAGCTCTGTTGTGTGGCAATGAGGAGCCTTGGACAGTCTGACCAAGTGTCGGGCCTCTGGGTTCTCGTTCAGGCTTTGTCCCTGGCACAGACAATGCGGGTCCACCAGGCCTGTGCAGGACACTGCAGATTCAGCCGTGAAACTGACCGGCATGGGCCTTGGCCCTCATAGAACTCACATGGCCTACCAGTTAGCTACAGGAGGCCTCGATCAGGCAAGGCCCTTCCTTCCCTCAGACCCCTTTTCCCACTGATTAAAAAAAAAGAAAGGCCAAAGCCGGTTTGGATTGGTTCGATTCCGATCAAGGGCATGTACCTTGGTTGCCGGCACATCCCCAGTGGGTTGGGGGTGCAGGAGGCAGCTGATCGATGTCTCTCTCTCATCAATGTTTCTAGCTCTCTGTCCCTCTCCCTTCCTCTCTGTAAAAAAATCAATAAAATATATTTTTAAAAAGGCACTGGCTGATTTCTTTGGATTTTGCCAGCCCCCTAATGCTGAATCCTTCCCTTCTTCTTTTCTCCCATCTCTCTTACTTCCTTTGTCCCATATCTTCTCAACCTTCCTTTTCTTAAAAAAAAAGAAATATATATATATATATCTTTGGGGCAATATATATATTGCCTCATCCCATGTGCTTGGATAATGAGGGATGCAAAGATTCCAGACACACATCTTGCCAATGGGCCAGACCCTGGAGCTAGTTAGGTCTAGAATGTCCATGAGTAAGGGCATTCTAGGTGGAAGGAACACTGTGGACAAAGGCAGGAGGCAGAAAAGTGCAGGGCAAGGTCAAGGAATTCAGTTCAATCAACTTTCACCAATACCTACCGGGCCTGGTGCTGAGAGCCCGGGCCTGAACTGATCACTTGCCCTTGCAGAGCTCAGAATTCAGCGGATCCAGGAATGAATTCACCGAAGAAAAGCTGGATTGAGACACTGAGTTTGAACCTTGTTCTGTAGGTGACAGGGAGCACAACAGGCTCCAATCTGGATCACTTCTCTCTCCTACTTCTCATCTTCTCCATTCTGTCCTCGGCTGCCGCTGCTTTCCCACTGAAAAAGTCACTGGCCTAAACTCCAGCCTGGGTGTGAGTCCGGACTACCATGTACAAGCTGTGCCACCTTGGGCTAGTTACTTAGCCTCCCTGGTCTCCATTTCCAAATCTGTACAGTGAGCTTAATGACACCTGGTGGAAGGTTTCAGGGAAGTCATGTGAGTACAGCGAGGCTGATGCTGCTCCTACCGTTGGCTTCAAGGGGCAGCAGAGAGCCAGCCAGCCAAGTCCCCAGGGGCTGGGTGATGCCTAGCCAGGGAGGGGCTGGGGCAATCCCTCTTGCCTCCCTCTGCCAGCTTCCCAGCAGTTCTGCTCAGAAACCTATGAACTTTGGGGGGAGGGGAGGGGCATTTCCAGGGGAATCCCCAAGTGGCCTCCCTCACCCTATAGGGTAAAGCTGTCTCCAGATCCCAAAGCAGGACCCCAGATCCCAGCCTCATTGTCTGGACCTGAGGAACGGGGAGGGGCCCAGGGAAAGAGGGATGCTTGACTCACCGCCTCCCCTCATTCTCTCAGACACCTTATTAGCCAGCCCCTCCCTCAGGACTCCCTTTTAGAAGGAGGGGGTGAAGTACAGATGGACCCCCAGGTTACCATGGAGATGGCAGGGGAAGGGTTGCTGTGTCGTCATGGCAACAATTGACGTCAGCACCATCTTTTCCCTTCGCTTGATATGAAACCGGGGCAGTCACCCCAACCACAAGCAAGTTCCCATAAAACCTTCTCCTCTTACTGAGCCAATCAGCCAGGGGTCGACAGGCTTAATATAGTTCTGGAGTTAAAAGCACAGACTCTGATGCCAGTCAAACCTTAGTTCCAATCCTCCTCCTGCCTCATTTTAGCTGTGTGAATTTGAGCAAATTCCTTAAACCCTGGAAGTCTCCTACGTACATGCGGGTACATAAGCTGGGGAACTCCAGGGTTAGTGTGAGGATCCCAGCCCGGAGAATCGTGCAGGCGTGGGCAGTGGGCCAACTCATGTGAAGCACACACTGACGTCAGGAACTGTCCAGAGTCCCGGAGGCCGGTCAGGGGGTGATGACCTTCAGATATGGACTCGCAGGCCCTAGAAGGCTCTGAGACTTCCAAGGACTGGGTCTCAGAGACTGAGCATCTCAGAATTTGGGGGTCAGAGTGGAGCCAGAAACAGTGGAATTTCCAGACTCTGAGGAAACCCACTTTCCCTGAAACCCCATCACATCTGGACTCTGACCCAATTTCCCTTTTGTCCTTCCCTCTGCCTCATCTGGGTCTTCTTAGCAGCCTCTTCCTCTTGGGCCTCCACCTGCTCCTCTGGGAAAAAATGATGAGTGAGGGCCCCTGGGAAGACTCAGGAAGCCCCAAACCAGGTAGATTAGTGAGTTGGACACCACAAGGATGTGGGTGTCTCAACTCCCATGGCCTCTCCCCACCCACCCTTGGGGTAGGGCACCAGAATCTCTCCTTCCCCACCCCAGCCTAGATGACCACAGTCCGTTCTGCCACCCCTACGAATCAAGCCGCCTTGATACTCACCTGGGTTACTCCAGCAGTTTCCGAACCAGGCCCTCTGATTGCTTCCTTGCTCGATTCCTCCAGTCTGGACTTGTTTTATAAAGACCACAAACCCAGCCGTGTCATTCTCCTCTTTAAATCTCATCCACGGCTTCTTTACATCACTTGTCCAGCCACACTGGACACCTCTCAGCTCTTCACTAAACATCATCCCCACCTTTAAGCACACAGGTCCTTCTGCCTGGAACAGCCTCCTTTCCAATCCCACTGAGCCTGCAGATCTCCACCAACTGTCGTGTCTCAAAGAAGGCTCCTCTGCCCACTTGTTTCTGCCCTCCCATCGCACCTCGTTATCCCCCTGTGTGCTTACTATATTCCTTAATCCCTGTCGAATGGCTGTCTAGCCTATCACGATATGGATTCAGTGAGGGCAGGGGGCTGCGACATATTCATCCTGACACCCCCAGGGCCTGAAATGGGAGGGCTAAGGATTTTGTAGAATGTCTGCGGGTTAGATTAGCTAGCGGATGGCTGCTCGGTAAGTCCCCAGAGGAGAGGCCACAGTGCTGTAGGAGAAGGAAAAGCAGAGCCAGCTGGGGATGTCCAGGATGGCTTCCCTAGAGAACTGACACTGGAACTGAGATAAGAAGCAGTTACCCAGGCAAATCCTCGGGGTGGGAAAAGTCCCAGCACTGGGATTGGTGTGTGCCAGGGGGAAGACACTGTGCAGAGGGACATCCTCCTGTTGGAAAGGCAACCCTGGTTGCTTTGTGGGAACAGACCACCTAAGAGATCCAGAGAGGTAGCAGGAGACAAGCCAGGGGCTGCGGCAGCCTCCAGGTGCAAGGCCACAGGTACTGGGACCGGGTGTCAGCAGTGGAAACGGAGAGAAGCAATGGGATTGGGAGGTGTCTCAGAGAGGACAGGCTTTTGTAGCTCCTTGAATAGCGAAAGGGAAGAGTAGAGAACCAAGCCCAGATTTCTAGTTCAGGCAACTGAGAAAAGGGACCACCCAGCTGGGGAACGTAAGAGGAAGGGCAGGGGCTGGGCATGTTTCCTGTGAGGTGGGACATCTAGGGGGAGGGGTCCAAGAGACCCCTACTCCTCTGGATTACTCCAGCAGTCCAGGTGTGGAGAGGGACGAGCAGTCAGGGCTGGAAAAAGAGAGAAGTGAGTCTCTGACACAGGTGGACACCAAAGGCCTGGGAACCGATGAGATGAGATTCCCTTGGGACAGACTGCAGAGGGCCCGGGACACCTATGTTTAGGCCGTGAGCAAAGGATGAGAAATCTGCCATGTGGCCACAATCAGTAAGATAAAAAAACCAAGAGTGCAGTGTCCAGAAAAACAAGGACACAAAAGTACTTCAAACAGGAGACGGTATGTGACTGTGCAAAAGCCATCAGGGCGAAGAGGTCAAGTCAGATAAAGCCTTGCGAGCATCCTTTGGATGTAGCCACGAGGAGGTCAGTGGTGACCTTGGTGAGGAAAGGCGGGGGGTGGGAGCCACACTGTGTGAGGGCGGAGGCAGAAAGAGGGTGTGCACACAACTCTTCCAAGAATGCTGGCTGTGAAGGGATCTGGAGAAGGACACAGGGTTGAAGGAAGGACTACAGCCTGTGGGTGGCTGGGAAGGAGCCATCAGGGAGGGAAAGGTCGGAGCGAAAGAAAGGGGAAGGAAGGAGAGGAGATTCCTCTAAGGAAGAATAAGAGAGTAAATCCCCAAATGTGGTTGCACAATTTGGGGGGAAGAGGGCAAGTCAGGACCTGTACAGGACTCTAGGGGCTCAAAACAGCTGCCCACTCTCCCCAGCAGCCAGTATGAGTCACTGGGGGGGAAATAGCCCAAACTGGCAGTGTGGGAAAGGGAGCTGGGCCAGAACGTTCCTCAGGATCCCAAGGGGTTGAGGGCTCGGAGCCCTGAACCCCATGCTCTGAGCAGGACAAGGGCACAGAAGAGTTATCTCACTCTTTGTTGAGGGGGTTTGGGGGGCGGTGGGCAAACAGAGTAACAAGAAGCCAGGGTTTTACTTTTGGCTTTTCTCTACTCCTCTTTGAACCTGTTTCCCTTTCTGCAAAGAGTGGCTTAGACCAGATTAAGGACTTTTTTAGGGGGAGGGGAGGTAGTCAGGATCCCTTTCTAGATACTTTCCAGAAATAGACTTGTGTTTGGAACTTTGCAGACAGTTGAGGGGTCCCGAAGCTCCCAGAAACGAATTCCTGAACTAGATAAGAATTCCTGAACTCCAGCTGGCTGAGAGCCTCTGACAGTTAAGTGTCTGGAGCAAGGGGAAAAGGCTCTTAAAGGGCCGGGCGGGGTTCCTAAACCTGGGAGCAGCGAGGGAGGCCTTTAGAGGTGTGGGTTCCACCTGAGCACACCAGCAGGTGTGAGCGTGGAGGCTGGAGTGGAACAGGGATTTATTCCCCGGCAGCTGACCTTCCTGCCCTCCGCCCCCTCTTGCTGCCTCTGCCTGTCCTTGCCCTTGTGACCCAGGTGCTGGGGAAGTGTCCAGGCGATGCTGAAGGTCTGGTGACCAGCTCTCTCCCACTAAAGCGGCTGAAGTCAGACCACAGAATGGACCCCGCCCGCCTGCGGGGCTGGCGCTGCCCCCACCCCTCTGCCAGCGGAGGCTCCTGCTAAAAACAGCCGGGCCCAGGGGGACTCTGGGCTTTCAGGCCTCCCCCCACCCCCCGGAGCCTGGGCAGGTATTAAAGAGGCCGAGGCCGGGCCCGGCGGCCTGGACACCATGCTGTTCACCGAGACTGCCCACTTCGTGGTGAACTTCCTTCTTTCCCGGTGAGGGGCTGGGGGGCGGCGCTGGCAGTAGCAGGGGCTCTGGGCTGGCCGGTGCGGGAAGGAGGCGCCAGGCCCTTGGGAAGACGCCGATGGGAGCCGCCAATCCCCCCCCCCCAGTCCCTCTAAATCGGCCAGGCGTGAACCCGGCCTTTGCCTCGTCTCATCTGATTCGCGGCGGCCCCTCCTTCCCGCTCGCATCCCCCTCCTGGGGTGACCGCTGCCCCACGTCCCCGCAGGCGACCCCGGGCCACGCCTCCGCACCGCCTGGAGCAGGAGCTGTGCTTCTGGGGCTGCCGGGGCCCGTCCCTGCCGGCGCCCGCCGCCCGCCGCAGCCAGGGCGACTACTGGCTGAGCCCGCAGCGCCGCCTCCCGCCCGGCGCCGCCTGGCGCTGGCCGACGCGCAACCTGCTGCTGCTGCCGGGGGCCACGGGCCTGGCGGACATCCCCTCCGCGCGCTGGCCCAGCTGCTACGGCGCGCGCCCGCGCCTCACGTGAGCGAGGGACCAGGGGGGGGAGAGGGGCGGTGGGAGGGCGTGGCCTGTCGTCGGGGGCGGGGTCTGTAATAAGGGGCGGATCCCCACCGCCGAGAAGCCAATCAGGAGTTGGATGGGCTGGGCTGGACGGTTCCTGCGAGCGGGAGGCGGGGCGGCACTGGGAAGGGCGGAGCCTGAGGGGCGGAGAGCGGGTAAGGGGCGGGGCTAGGGTGAGTGGGCGGGGCTTCTGGGGTAGGAGAGCCTTGCCAAATTTCCCGCCCTCCAGGTGGACGCACCGGTGGCAGAATATTAACTACCAATTCCTGGGCAAGAGGAAGAGACATCTAGTTCCTCTGCGCCCGTGAGAACCGGTAAGGGAGAGGGAGAGACCACAGAGGGGCGTGTTGTAGGGGCGGAGCCCAGGGGAGGGTGGGGGCGGGGCAAGACCTGAATACGAGGTGATGCTCGGCTGCTGCAGACTTCAGGACCAGGAGGAGTTGAGCTAAAATGGAAGAGGCATGCGGGCCCGGCTAGGGTGGCTCAGAAGGCTGAGTGAGCATCCACCTATGAATTAGGTCAGGATTCGGTCAGGGCACCTGCCCCGATTGCGGGGGTCAATCCCCGGTAGGAGGCGTGCAGGAAACAGCTGATCGATGATTCTCTCTTATCATTAATGTATCTATCCCTCTCTCTTTCTCTCTGAAATCAATATAAATATTGATTAAAATATATAAATATAAGTATATATATATACTTTTAAAATATATTTTATTGATTTTTTTACAGAGAGGAAGGGAGAGAGATAGAAAGTCAGAAACATCGATGAGAGAGAGACATCGATCAGCCGCCTCATGCACGCCCCACAGTGGAGATGTGCCTGCAAGCAAGGTACATGCCCTCGACCGGAATCGAACCCGGGACCTGGGATCTTTCAGTCTGCAAGCTGACGCTCTATCCACTGAGCCAAACCGGTCTCGGCAGTATATATATTAAAAAAAAAAAAAAAAAGGAGGCACATAGGCTGGGTGGGGGTTTCTGCCTTTCTCGTACCACCACAAATATATTTTAAAAGATTAGCATATTTTAACCATATTAAAATTCCTGTTCATCAGAAGACATCTAAAAAGGTAAAAAAGGTAAAATAAGAGTTCCAAACAGGACTCCTTAAATAATGCCAACTTTGTGCCCTGCCTGAGGAGTGCTGGGACCAGGATAGGTCTTGACTTTGGGCACCAACTAGGTCAGGAGTGACTCCAGCCCTTGGCCTGGTGACTAAGCTGAATGACCTCAGGGAAGGAAGGCAGCGTCCACTTGACAGGCACTGTCATGGTGATCATCCTGTGTGTGCCTGTGCATGCTTACTTTTCTGTGCATCTCTGAACGATGGCACCCACCTTTCAGCATGGCTCAGTTTCTGTGTATCTGTCTATCTCTGGCCTCTGTGTCCATGTATTTACTCAACAAATATTATCAAGGGCCCTTTTCAGTGGTTTGTGTCAGGTTTATACACTGAGTCACAGTGAAACAAGCAGCTGAAGTCCCTGCCCTCATAGAGCTTATATTCTGGTTGGGGAGACAGACAATACAAAGAGGTCAGAGATCAAATGTTGTGTTTAAGAAGAATAAGGTGGATCAGATGCTACTTTTTAAGTAGTGGGCAGGATTTGGTCTTGTTCACAGGTCTAGAAGAGTGCCTGACTCTTGATTGGGGCTTAGTCAATGTTGAATGGATGCATTTGTTGGTCAGGACGTCTTGACGGAGGGGGTTAACTCTCTGGCATGCAATATGAGGGGGTCGACACTCCAGCCCCTGGGAAGAGTGCTCTGGACAGAGGAAACAGCATGTGTCTATGGGTGGCTCTGACCTCTGGCTGGCTGTCCTCAAGTACCCTTATTGCCATCTCTGTTTTTGTGATCTTGGGGGCCACAGGGCAGGTTTAAATGGGGCCCCTCCAGGGTGTCTAGAAGTAAGATCACTGCAGAGCTACTTCACACCACTGAACCATTCTGGCCTGACCAGGCTGGTCTGGCCATTTCCCTTCAAGCAACCTCCCCCAGAGCCTCAGTCCCAAGACTTCTGGCTCCTTTCCAGGGTAGTATCCTGCAGCTCAGAAGGAAGTCCTTCGTCCTGTCTAACCACAGCCCCTGCTGGCCAGCCCTTTCCTCTCATTCTGCCTTGTGGGCAGAGGGGAGGAGATGGGCTGGCCCTGTGGGAGCAGGTACTGCCAGGACTGAGAGCCCAATAAAGACCTGACAGAGTGGGGGGTGACAACCTCCCTGCATTCCCCAGGAGATAAACCGCAGAGGGACAGAGGTAGTCATTCACCTTGGAAGCTTCTGCCTCGTCCATTATCTCATTTAACCCTCAACATCCTATTTTACAGAAATATATTTATTTCTAAGAGGTAGGAAGAGGGAGAGAGAGATAGAAACATCAAGGATGAGAGAGAATAATTGATTGGCTGCCTCCTGCATGCTCCACACTGTGGATCGAGCCCACAACCAGGTATGTGCCCTTGACCAGGAATCCAGCCATGACCTCCTGGTTCATAGGTCCATGCTCAACCACTGAGCCACCCTGGCTGGGTTCAGTGATCTTTCTTAAGCCTCATCACAACCCTGGGAGGTGGGTGCCATCATTATTTTCATTATCCTCCGATGAGACTGAGGCTCAGAGCCATTAGATGACTTGCTCAAGGACACCTGCTAATTCATGGCAGAGTGGCATGTGAGGCCAGCAGCCTGGCATGCTCAGCTACACCCTTGCCTGAGTTCCAGGGGAGTGTCACAGTTGTCTGTTTTTCAGAGACTTGGGAAGACAGACTGCAGGCTCATCGCATGATGGTCCTGGAGCTGACGTGTGCCAAGCCAGGCTGAGCAGAAAGATGGCCCGGGAGCACTGCACCATCTTCTGTCCTCTCTGAGGCCGAAGATGACCCAACTCTGACGTTTCCTGGGTTCTCTGCCCTCGGTGCACAAATAAAGCCGCTTCTACTTCTCTGTGGCTCTCTCAGTTCTCCCATTCCCACACAGGAGTTATACTGAACCCCAGAGGTTGGGGGAATCTGCCATCACCCCAATATTCCCACTGTACCCATTCCCACCCATGAACCCCCCCAGTCGGGTAGACTGGATGAACCAGACCTGCTCTCCAGACTCACAGCGATGGAAAGAGAAAGGCAGAGATATACTTCAGCTCAGTAAGATGCCACGGGGGTGGGGGGACGATGGCATTGGTTTCTGTGAGGCACAGAGGGTCTTCTGAGCCAGAAAAGCCTTCAGGAGGGGTCCCTTGAGCTGAATCTTGATGGGCGAGCATCAAGGAAGGCATACACACGGCACACGGTGCAGGCAGAATTGGCAGCTTGGAGAAAGGTCTGGTGATTTGTAGGCTGAGATGGTTATCCCACTGATGGGATGGTGAGACTGGCCGCCAAGTGGACGTGGAATAAGATGAAGCTAGCTGGGCTTGGAGCTTCAAAAAAATTTGTTTTTGTTTTTGTTTCAAAGAGTTTGAAGGCCAAAGTAGAGAGGCAGACCTTCTCCAGAAGGAAGAAGGGGACATGGACAGGTTTAAAGCGGGGGAAGGATATGGTCCCATCAGGGCATCTCCAGGCCTTGAGCCCTGCTGGAGCCTCAGATCCATGCTGTGGGCATCGAGTGGTCTCCAGCCCTCAGTTAGTTCCGAGGCCTCTGGACCTGTCCCAGGGCTCCCCCCTGTACACTCTCCTGGGCCCTGCACAGGACTGGGTCCCAGCGCTGTCTTCAGGAGCCACTCCTCTCTAGTGGATCCCGGCTAGTCCTGTAGTTGCAAATTTGGGACCACCGCCCTCTCCCCCTCCCCTCCCCCGCCAATAAAAAAACAACAAAAAAACTCCTCTGAAGTCCAGGTTTGTTGATCCATTAACTGCAGCCTGAGGTCTCCACTCTAATAAGCATCTCAAACTTTAGCTCAGGCTGCACGCAAACTCCCAGCACTGAGTGGATGCCATGTGAGAAGTGCTGAGTGGGAGCCCTAAGCCCAGAGGTGTGACATCCGTGGTGGGGAGAGCCGTTCCTTCCTCCCCGGGGAATCGGAGAGTCCTCCGGAGTGGTTCCATCTGGGTTTTTTGTTTGTTTGTTTTTTAATATATTTTATTGATTTTTACAGAGAGGGAGGGAGAGGGATAGAGAGTTAGAAACATAGATTAGAAAGAGACATCGATCAGCCGCCTCCTGCACACCCCCACTGGGGATGTGCCTGCAACCACAGTACGTGCCCCTTTACCAGAATAGAACCTGAGACCCCTTAGTCCGCAGGTCGACGCTCTATCCAAGGAGCCCAACTGGTTAGGGCTGATGTGGGTTTTAAGAGGAAAGTAAAGACTCAGCAAGCAGAGAGGTGGACAGAGGCATTCTAGGTGGCGGGACAACATGTCCACAGGCCCTGAGGTGGCAGGAGCTCAGCACTCTGAACTGAAAAGTCCAGAGGAAAAGGAGGCCAGCAGCTCTGCCTCTCAGAGGCACAACCTGGAGCCGTGGGGGAGGGCCCTGGATGCCAGGCCCCTTGTGCGGAGAGAAGGGAAGGAGAATGTGTGGATGGACTGGGAGGAGACAGACAGATAAAGTATGTGCTGGAGGGGGGCTCCAGAGTGTCTTTCTGAGAAAAGTCACTAAAAGGAGGTCCCAGGGGGACACTTTGGGGTGTAAGACCAGAGGAAGAGATCCTCAGGGTTCTGGAGAGAGGCAGATTCCTTTACCATTTAAGGAAGGTATTGAGCCAAATAAATCCCTCTGAACAACTCAGTATCTGGTCAGTCTGGATCGGCCTGCTCAGTCCCTCTACCCCTTGCCCCCGAAGATGGTTGATGGAGAGACTGCAAGGTTTTCTCAGGGCACACCTAGACCCTCATCTCCTCTCCCCAGGGCAGGGAGCGGGCAGAGGGGAGGGCATGGGCACACTGTTGGGTGCTAACTTTGTGTCAGGCCTTTGCCCGGCATGTCATGTAACCGAATCTAGGAACGTGGTTGAATTTCCCAGGGGCTCCTTGCCTCAGGAATTTGGTTTTACAGGCTTTCCTGGCTGGTACTAGCTCATTTATCTCACAGTCACCCTAAGAAGTAGATACTCTTATTCCCATTTTACAGATAAGAACACTGAGGCTCAGAGAGGGCCTAAAGCCACACAACTAGGATATGATGGGGCCAGCTACTTCACCACCACGACTGGCTCAACACAAGAACCCACTGAACCCTTTCCACACCTGAAGGGGCACCCGCTGTCCCCATTTTAGAGTGGGCATGGTGAGGGTCAGTGTGGGGACGCATCCTGTCAGGGTCACAAGGCTGGAAGATAACAGTAGTTTGGGTCCAGAGCATTTGGAGGAAGAGGCTGAATGGGAGAGGTGGTGAGCGATGTGGAGGGAAAGGGGTGGGACTGGGGACTGGTCTGGGAGAAATTTTAGTTTCCCTTTTAAAGGGACTTCCCCTAAGTGGGGGATTTTGGCTGGAAAGTTGTAAGCAATCCACATTCCACCTCTTCCCCAAAGACACTCAGGTTCTAAAAAGAAAATGAAAGTTGGGAAGGGAGAGGTTCAGGGCAGCCCAGAAAAACTGGATGAATTTCTGGTGACTTCATCCAGCCTGGGGGACATATGTAGGTGAACTGAGATTGCACACCTCTTGGCGACTGGAGAAACAGCCTGGGCCCTGTCCATTACACAGCCCCTTCTCCGCCGCCCCCTCACCCCCACCCCACCCCACATACAGAGACCAGGGGAAGAGGGAGGGGAAAGGAGCATTGGGATGATCACTTAGTAAGTTATGTCTAATAACTTATTAAGTTGTGTCTAATAACTGATGTGTGTACTAATATAATAATGTATGTCAATTATAATTGAAAAACATTTAAATGATTTTTTAAAAATATATTTTATTGATTTTTCACAGAGAGGAAGTGAGAAGGATAGAAAGTCAGAAACATCAATGAGAGAGAGACATCAATCAGCCGCCTCCTGCACACCCCATACTGGAGATGTGCCCGTAAGCAAGGTACATGCCCCTGACCGGAATCGAACCCGGGACCTTGCAGTCCGCAGGCTGACGCTCTATCCACTGAGCCAAACCGGTCTCGGCTTAAATGATTTTTTTAAAAAAAGGTCTGGTCTGCCTAAAATTCTGAAAGGAAACTCCCTGATTTGGTGACTGGTTGCATGTTGGGTCCTAATAAAGGCCCCGAAGGTCCTCAGTATCTGACCCAAGTTCAAGGCTCAGTGACTGGCAGCGAGGCTGCGGGCCTGGATCCTTCTGACTACCTTGTCAGAACCTAGCATACCCAGGATGCCAGAGACTCACGTCACTGGGGCCGCCAGCCTGTGACTGCCTTGCCTCCCCCTGCCGACATCTAACTGCTCCTCCCAAACCCAAAGCAAAGCATCAGAACCCTTTGAGGGTGCCTCCGAGTGAGCTTAGCCTTGCCCTGCTCCGCAGAGCTTTGGAAAACCACTTTCAGCTCAGCTCGTCGGACCTCCTCCCCTTCTGCTCACGTAAACTCTCCTCCTCCTCCGGGCTTCGGTTTCCTCCTCTGTGGATGGAAACGAAGATGCTTCATATCTCACTGGTTGGAGATAATGTATGGGAAGCAGCAGGACGTGGGTGCCAGCAGCTTTATTACTGCTGGTCGTTCTTGCCTTGTTAACCCTTAAGCGCCACAGCAGTCTCCCCAGTGGCTCACGGTCCCCATGACTCTGTACTCTGGGGTTTCCCCTCCCCCTCTCTAATGGTTCCCTCCCAGGCTCCTTCCTGGGGTGTCCTGATGCCTGCCCCTCCAATGGCAGTGCTCCTTACTGCCCGGGTACTTTCTGGGTGACCTCATGTGTTGTGTGGCTCCTGTGAAAAGCAGTGACCAGAGGCCCAGATTTTGTGGGGTCAGTTCTGACTTAAACCCTTCTCTCTGTTGTCCCTGAATGGTCTCTAGTCAGGCTGGGCCCTGGCCTTTGTGATCGCATGTCTATGTGTGAAGCATCCTGCTCATCTCTGCGAGTGTCCTCTGGGCACCACAAACTCAAGAAGTTTAGATTCAGCAAACCCCTCACAAGTATTTTTTTTCCTCCGATGCCTTGTCTCAGTCAAAGAATTCGCTTTGCCAGCTGTCATCCCAAACAGAAATGTGGGCAACAACTTCATCACTTCCTTCTCCCCACTTAAACCCTCTATCCCCCGAGTCACCGAATCCTAGGGAGCCTGTCTCCTGAACTTTGCTCCGGGATAGGCCTTTCTCTCTCTCCACATCCTCACACAAGCCATTTGCTCTTCTCCCTTTGTCCTGCTCTAAGCTCTTCCTCCATTCCCTGATCCACCTCCAGGCCCCCTCTCCCTGCCACCCATGATTCTGGTCTGGTCTTTCTTCTTCCCTTAAGGCATTGCCTGTCTCCTCCTTCAATGGGAAACCCCTGCCAGCAGGGCCTGTGTGACTCACAGTTGACGCTCTTGGTGAGAGCAGAAGGAATTCCAATCTTTGTGAGTCTGAATCAGAGCTCAACCTCTCACTGTCCAGATAAGCAAACTGCGGCCCAAGAGGAGGGGACTGGCTCACAGTTACAGAGCAGGAAGAGGCAGACCTGGGGCTAGAACGAAGGTCTCTGGGTCCAGGCGATGTTCTCAGGAGGAGAGGAGGACCCTGGGGCTGGGAACACCCCTCTCTCTGCCCAGCTGGCCCAAGAACGAGCCTCTCTCCTTCCCACTCCAGACCCCAACTGAGCTGTGCCAAGTCACCATTCCTGAGGCCTCCTCTGGATCTGGCCATTCGCTGATGTCTTCTCCCATCTCCAGGCCTTCCCCATCATTACTGACTAGGTAGTGCTTACTTCCACTTCCCCCCTGGCATCTGATCTGATCCCCACCACAGAGACCCAAAAATGTCCCCCAGCCTCCTTTATGGGACTGTGTTCTTTGCTGCCCTCCTCCATCTTTTTTTTTCTTAAATATATTTTATTGATTTTTTTACAGAGAGGAAGGGAGAGAGACAGTTAGAAACATCGATGAGAGAAGAAACATCAATCAGCTGCCTCCTGTATACCCCCTACTGGGGATGTGCCCGAAACTAAGGTACGTGCCCTTGACTAGAATCGAACCTGGGACCCTTCAGTCCATAGGCCAACGCTCTATCCACTGAGCCAAAGCAGTCAGGGCCCCTCCTCCATCTTCAACCCCACGCTGCGTGTCTCTGAGGTCCCAGGCTTCCTGCCAGGGAAATTCATTCCTTTCTGTCCATGGGGACTAGGAGCTTCTCAGACCAGGGCCGGGGTCTGAGCCTTACCAGAGAGAGAGCTGGGAACAGATGGGGGATGTATGAAAACATGTGGTTCTAGTCTCTGCAGCTTCCCTTTCCCTGTGTATCCTGGAGTCACCCTGTCTTTCCATTCCTCCTTTCCCTGCCACTCTTCCTGGCCAAAGTTCACACCTCAAAGATTCTGGCCATCACAGCCTCAGGGACCCACTGAAGCACACCCAGCACCCAAACGAATACAAAGTATTCACGCTTTTGTCCACACACTCATAGACATCCTCTACCCAGCCACACACACTCATAGGTATACACCCAGCCATAGTCAGACAATAGTCAGCAACATGCAATCTCAAGGACAGACAAGCACACACCCAGAAAGTCTCAGAGTCACCAAGAGTCACCCTAAATACACACAGTCACACAAGGATGGGGACTTACACAACCACAACTGTACACACCTGGTCATACACACATGCAGACTCACAAAGTCTCTCACACACCGACAGATACAGAGCAATACACAGTCACACACAGAGAGAAACAGACACACACAGTTGCACACAGGCCCCTGGAGACGCAGAACAATGGACACATTGTTTGGGCTGGCAGCAGCTGGGGAGGAAGGAGCAGCAGTGTGGACAGAGGAGGCCGCGGGGGCTGCTGTACCCACCCCCTCATCCTGCAGCATCCTCTAAACCTCTTCCTTTTCCCAGAAGCCAGGTTCTGCTGGGACCTAGATGTGCTGTGGGATTGGGCTCTCAGGCATCTCCTTCCCTGCAGCCTCCAGAACTGTCTGGTGGATAATCCCGGGGCTCCCCTGTGGACCCCGTTCCTTCTGAGGACCTGGGGACTCAGGGTCCTTCAGCTCTGAGGCTCCTTTCTCCTCCTGGGGTTATCCAAGCAATTTGCCTCTCCTCCCCCGAAGGGCAGTGCCTGGAAATTAAGAGCCTTGGGATCTGCTCTTGACCTCTGACCTCAACTTCTCCTCAACTCACCCACACCCTCCAGCTAAGCCCTACCAGCTCAGGTGGGTAGCTCCAGGTAGCATTGTGGGTTTCCTACTGTGGCCAACACAAAGATGCAGGTCACTACATCCATCGCTTTGGCAGTGGGTAGAGGAGTCACTGTCATGTGAGAGCTGTAGCAGGGCATGGTGCCCCCCTGTGCCCCGTCCCAAAGCTAGTTCTTCTTGCTTCCCACGCTGACCAAGCAGATCTCAACAGAGAATTCTTCCAGGGGTTTCTTACAGCCTTCGGCCCATTTTAGCAGGTTCTCTTGGCTCTTTCTTACCCTCAGCTACTGGTATGTGCTGGGTGCCCTTGGGCATGTCACGTTCCTTTTTTAAAGCTCAGGGTCGCAGACTATAAAATGGGAGGGTGCTAATGAAGCTGAGGTGCTAGGTATCCAATTGGGGGTGGGGATGGAGGATATAAGAGTGAGTGCTGAATGTAGAAGCCACCTCAGCCTATCGCTCCACCCTCACGCTGCCCCCATGCCCCCTCTGTGGACAGAGTTCCTGACTTCTCAGGTTGTGTGTGTGGGGGTGTGAGGGAAGGGTATGTCCATCCCTGACAACCTCAGTCCTCCCAGGAGGCCTTACCCATTGCAGGCTGGAGGGAAGATGGACACCATGCTGAGCTAGCTGTCCAGGACACTGCCTTGCTTTTTTTTTTTTTTTTTTTTTGTGCGCGTGCTCCCCCACTGCCTTGCTTTTGTAGCACTTTCTTCCTCCAGTCCCCATCCCCTTCCTGCTGTAGAGTGACAACACACAGGCAGCTGCACATACACACATCTGGGGCCAGCCGGGACTCGGGGGTTCCTATGGCCTGTCCAGCCTTGGAGAGAGCCTTGGTGAGAGCCTACCCCTCCTCTTCAGGAAGGTTTGTTGATCCTCCTCCTGGGGTACCTTTGCCCACTTCATGGGGAGTCCTGATGTAGGGGAGCAGGTGTGGAGGGGAGAGCACCAGCCAAGTCAGACAGAGTATAGCAACGTCTTTGAGCCGCAGGCTCCTCAGCTTTCAAATGGAGATGAAGATGCCCTTCAAGGTCACAGGACCACCTTAAGTGGTGTCCAAGCTGAGGGCGTGAGGGACCAAGAGTGAGCTCGTCTGTGGGGGCTCCGCATGACTGGCCACCAAGGATTGAGAGGAGGGATGAGGAACGGGGCCTCACCGGTCAGACCAGAATGATCCAACACGTGGTCAGACCCCCAGGCTGGCTAGAGCAGGCCCTCAGGCAAGTGGGTGGGACCTCTCACCTGTCTCCAGGCCTGAGGGGGTGCAGATCCTAGCGAGGGGCCCTGCAGCTTCGATGACCACATTCTCTGCAGCAGAACTCAGGTCCAGCGTGTGATGAGTCTAGGCGTGCAGCCCTTCGAAAGAAGAGTCCTAGGGGGAGGCTGCCAGGGCAGGACGGAGGCACTGGGGCTGCTCCAGGTGCTGAGAGGTGGGCTGTGGGAGGAGGAGATGCTTGCTCTCCCCGCTCTGCTCTGGCAGCGCGCCCCTCTGCCCAGCTCGCCCGAGAACCCGCCTCTCTCCTTGCCTCCTCAGCCCCCACCTGCCATGTGGGCTGCGGGGACCAGACCTCCAGCGTCGCCCACTACACTAGTGGGGCGCGCGACCTGAGCCCGCCTCCGCCCCTCGATTGGGCGCTCATTTAAATGCCCAGCCACGCCCCAGGCGCGGGGCTCCTATATATAGGCGGCTCGGCGGGCGGCGGGCGGCATTCTGGCGCGGAGCTGAGCGGCGGCGGGCGCGGCGAGCGGGTCGGGCGGAGCGGGGGCGCAGCTCGGTTTCCCCCGACACCCCTCCCCCTCAGGCACGAGCCCCACCCCTTCGCCGGCCAGGCCGACCCCACCGAATCCTCCCCTGCGGCGCGGGCCCGGGGCGGCTCCGGGCGCCCCCAGCAGACCCCCGCATCATGGGCAGCCAGAGCTCCAAGGCTCCCCGGGGCGACGTGACCGCCGAGGAGGCAGCAGGCGCTTCCCCCGCTAAGGCCAACGGACAGGTGGGTGCGCTGGGCACGGCCCGCCCCGGCCCCCTCCTCTCGCACCTCGTCCCCTCTGGGGCCCGAGCCGGGGCCGCGCGCTTTGTCCGGCCCGGGACACGCGGCCACCCCCTCCCCCGCCTGGTCCCTTTGTTCTCGGCGCCGCAGCCCCCGCGGGCGAAGCGAGGGGAGGGGCGGGGAGGGGGCGCCGGCCGGGCCCCGCCGCTTCTTTGTTCGCCGCCCCGGCCCTCGGCGCTGCCCCCGGGCCGCCCCGAGTGCCGCGCGGGGAACAAAGGGCCGCGCCGAGGGGGCGCCCAGGGGCCGCGGGGCGGGACCCTCCCCTCCGAGCGCTCCTCCCGCAGCCCCAACCACCTCGGCGGCCCACCGCCTTTCCCCGGGGGGAGTGGGGAGGAGGGGAGAGCCTGCGGCGGGCGGGGGCCGTTCGCACAAAGCAGGAAGCCGGGAAACGGGCCGTCCAGGAGCCGAGAGCAGCGCCCCGGGGCGGCTTCCCGCCCAATCGCGGCAGGCGCGGCTCCCGGCCCGCCCGGCTCCGGGCCGCCTGCGGGGCTGCGCGAGCGGAGAGCGCGCCCCAGGGAAGTGGGTGGGGGCCCCGGGACCCCAGCGCCTCCTGCCGGCCGCGGCCTCGGCTCCCGGCCCCAGCGCGCCCGAAAGGCCAGGAGGGAGCTGTTTGGGGGGATCCCTCCCGGGTGTGGGGCGAGGCTGTAGTCAGACTCCCAGGCTGCCACAGAGTGCGTGGAGCCCCCGTTGTCCGGCAGGGGTAAGAGGCGGGCTGGAGCGGGCTAGAGTCCTGACCCTGACTGCTGTCCCCTCTGCCCCGCAGGAGAATGGCCATGTGAAAAGCAATGGAGACTTATCCCCCAAGGGTGAAGGGGAGTCGCCCCCTGTGAACGGAACAGAGGAGGCAGCCGGGGCCACTGGTGATGCCATTGAGCCTGCACCCCCTAGCCAGGGAGCTGAGGCCAAGGGGGATGTACCCCCCAAGGAGACCCCCAAGAAGAAGAAGAAATTCTCTTTCAAGAAGCCTTTCAAATTGAGCGGCCTCTCCTTCAAGAGAAATCGGAAGGAGGGTGGGGGTGAATCGTCTGCCTCCTCACCCACAGAGGAAGAGCAGGAGCAGGGGGAGATCGGTGCCTGCAGTGAGGAAGGCACTGCCCAGGAAGGGAAGGCTGTCGCCACCCCGGAGAGCCAGGAGCCCCAAGCCAAGGGGGCCGAGGCTAGCGCTGCCTCCAAGGGAGGAGACACCGAAGAGGAGGCAGGGCCCCAGGCCGCAGAGCTGTCCACTCCCTCGGGGCCAGAGAGTGGCCCTACACCTGCCAGCGAGCAGAATGAGTAGCTGGGTTGGGACAGGTGGGTGATCTCTAAGCTGCAAAAACTGTGCTGTCCTTGTGAGGTCACTGCCTGGACCTGGTGCCCTGGCTGCCTTCCTGTGCCCAGAAAGGAAGGGGCTGCTGCCCCCTCCCAGCCAGCCACGTTCCCTTTCACTCCTGTGGATTCTCCCATCATCCACCTGGTCTTCCTCTTAAGGCCAGTTGAAGATGGTCCCTTGCAGTTTTCCAAGTTAGGTTAGTGATGTGAAATGCTCCTGCCCCCATCCCTTCATAAGGCAATTGCTGTTTTCCTCCCCAATTCTTTTCCAAGTAGGTTTTGTTTACTCCCCAAATCCCTGAGCCAGATGTGGGGTGCCTACACTCCTAAACCCTGAGTGTCCAGCCTTCCCTGTTTTTAGTCTCGTGATGTGCCTAGTGGCACCTGGGCTAGGGGAGGACACTGCCCCTGTCTAGGTTTTTATAAATGTCTTACTCAAGTTCAAACCTCCAGCTTGTGAATCAACTGTGTCTCTTTTTTGACTTGGTAAGCAAGTATTAGGCTTTGGGGTGGGGGGAGGTCTGTAATGTGAAACAACTTTTTTTCTTTTCCCCCTCCCATTGTTGTAAATAACTTTTAATGGCCAAATCCCAGATTTGTACTTTTTTTTTTTGTCTAACTTTTAAAACCATTCTCTTCCACCTGGTTTTACTGTAACATTTGGAAAAGGAATAAATGTTGTCCCTTTAGTGATGCTTTTTAATGAGTGGTCTTCTGGGGGAAGGGTGAGAAGACTGGTTAATTTCAGCCCTGGCCAGTGTGGCTCAGTTGGTTGTAGTGTAGTCCAGTATACCAAAAAGTTGCAAATATCAAATCCAGTTAGGGTGCATGCCAGGGGCAAAACCGATCAATGTTTCTCTCGCACCCCTTTCTAAAAATTAAAATTTAAAAAGGATTGGTGACCCTCAGACCTTGAGGGAGGGATGAAGACAGGTAAGTTTGTGGGGTTCTTTTATTGTTGGGAGTGTTGCCAGATCTTCATGGACCCCAGAAAGGCAGGGAAGTAGAATAAAAATCAACCCAGGGATACTGCTAGATGAGCTCAGGAGGGTATAGAAATGTACCATTTTATTACAAAGATTCTCACACACACACACACACACACACACACACAAAGTCCCCAAAAATAGTATCTCAAAAAGGAAAACTACCAATTCCCACCTGCAGAATGGGGGAGCGAGAGGGGTCAGAGGTCAGATTGTGTGAGTTTAACTCACTTGGGGCCAGTGAGAAGGTATAACAGAACCAATCTAAATGTGGCTGAAGTTACCTTAAGGAGCCTGTAAAGAACAGGGGGTTCCTGAAGACCTAGCCATTCCTAGAATGCTCAATATGGGCACCTTTCCAAAGCCACTTAAGCAGGAATTTGGCATTTCAGAATTTTGTTCTATGGATGTTTAAGGGAATAGAATTCCTTCCACCCAGAACTGGCACCCTTTATGGTTCAAAATTAAGAATTGGAGAAGGATGGCAGCAGAGCAGTTATTAGAAGAGCTCGCTCAGCACGTGTGCCCTGGGCTCAGGGCCCTGGTTCCTGTCTAGTCCCTGGGGATATTTATATTTAATATATTTTTATATAAATACACAGAAATAGAAAATATAAAATCTGAGGGGTTACAGGAGAAAGGTGGGCACTTTGCAAGAAGCCAGAACTGGAGAGGACTGCTCAGGCTAATTTGACCTCCTCTTTAACCCTGTGGAGAGAACAGAGGCTGGTATGAGATAACCTACCCCAGAGGCCTTGAAGTGTGGGTACAATGACTCACTTTCACAGGACCCACTGCCCAGGTGACCGCTGAGGGCTGGGGCTTCCTAGCGCTGCCTAGAACTGCAGAGACAGACTGGTCCTTGAAAGAGGCCTTTGTAAGCTGGACCAGCTGTCCCTGTGCCTTCCCTCTCAGTGTAGTGGGACAAAGGGGCTGGTGCACCAATGCCAGGGAGATGGCTGACAGACAGCTCCTTCCTCACCCTTTGGCTTCTTGCTTGTCCTCCTTGGTTTTCTCCTCCTCTGTGACTTCTGAAACATAAAAGTGCAGGGATGGCCAAAGACAGCCCCTCTGGAAAGACCCATGGGACCTTCACTTACCCAAAAATCTCTTCCCCACACTACAGCTCACTGGACATAAAAAAGAGAAAAGCCCATCCCAAATCTACCCAGTGAGCCCTGTTGAGAACAAACAGGTCTGACCGGTTTCCCAACCTGCTAGAGCCTGAACCTGGTGGGAGGAGGCAGCCCCCTGGGAAACGGGTGAAGTGCCAGGAAAAGGGCTTGGGTGGTATGTGAGGGCCACACTCCTGACCACAGGGAGCCCAGGCATGTCCCTGGCTTTGGAGCCTGGCAGGGCTCAATAATCCGGTGGAGATGATGAATTGAGTTTCATTCCTTTGTAAGCCTTGCCACTTCTGGGAGCCACTGAAAGGCCCAAGGAGCTGAGAAAGGCCCCCACCCCCCCACCCTCCCTACCCCCGGGAGTTGGCAGGGCCCAAGTCAGCTCCCTCCTCCCAGTGCGCTACATAGATCCATCATCCTCCAGGACTGGGGCTCTAGACCTAAATCTTTGCCCAACCTATACCCACCTTTCTTCTCTTCTGGGTCTTTCTCTTTTTCATCCTCAGTTTTGACTCTCTTGGCTTTTTTGAAGTTGGAAGAGTTCTTGCGACCACCTTCTCCCTCCTCATCAGAGTCGGAGAACTCTTCCTCACAGGCAATTCGTTTGTCAGAGGAACAGACTGGGAAGCAACGGAAAACACTGAAAGCATGAGTGTCCTCTGAGAGAGACTAAGGGTAGAGGACAAAGAGAAGGGCGGAGGGAACTCAGGTTCCCTACTTGCTCCTTCAGGCACTGAACTTGGGTTTCCCAGCTGGTGGGTAGCTTGGGGGGGAATGGAAACCAAGAACAGTGGAAGGAAGTCAGAGTTGCCTACTGAGGGAAGTACAGGACCCTGGGTCGGGGTCTTACTCGAGATGCGCTTGTCAGGGTCTTCCTCATCCTCATCACCACTCTCCTCTGGAATGGCGTCCTCAGGAATCGCCTGCATTTGGACCCCAGGTGCATGGGGCAGCATTCTCAGGTTCTCAAACAGTCGCTGTCTATAGCCAATGGTATAGAGGGTGGCTGGGTTCTAGTTAGGGACAAACCACAGCCTGGAATGTTCAATCAAGAGGTGTCTGGGGATTTACTCACTTGATCTTCTCCAGGTACTCATTTGTGTTCTGGTTAGTCATATTGGAAGGACTGATGTGAAGTTTGAAATCTGGCCCAAAGTATTCAAAGTAGTCGTTGTATGGAAGCTCTAATTGGGATAGAGAAGAGAGTCATGAGACCTGGCCAAACCATGGGACCCCAAGAAAAGCATTTACAGGTTTATCTGGACCTATAAGCCCAAGTATTAAACAGAAGGATGCCTCCAAAATAGGGTGAGAAGCATATCTATAGTACTTCAATCTTTTCAATGACATTCTGCAATGTCCACACTAGTATTGTGTGTGTGTGTCTCATATTATGAGAAGGCTCAAGCCCTTGGTTTAGAAAAATTTAGGCAATACTCATTATTGGGAGCACTCCCTTACTCACTACCCCAGTTACCATATAGAGAAATTCCAAAGCTACAAATAACCAGTGGTAATTTTGTTCGGTCCAAAAAGAGAGAGGGAACAGGGTCAAAAAGGACTCAGGAAAAATTAATGACTACGGTCTGACAAACAAGAGAATTAAGCAGGAGAATGAATAGCATTGGAAGAGGAGAGGTCATTTAGCCAAAGGGAAAGAAGGAGCTGTGAACTTGAGGACACGTGAGATCCAGCTCTACCCAGCCCAACCTGGCCTTGGAGCTATTACCATTAGGAATCTCTGTGTCCAGGGCGACAGCTGTTTCATACGTCCAGCATCGGGCAACATTACGAATGGTGTAGCCACCTCCTCCCAGCATCAGCATTGGCAGGTTAAAGCTCTTCACAAATTCCACACACTTGGCATGCCCTTTGGTGGAAGAAGTTGGTGGTGCTAGATTACAGGAGCACCCAGCAGGACCCTGCCCACCCAGGCCTATGCTACCTGGTCTCACCTTTGATGGTCAGATTGAAACAACCTAACCGATCCCCAGACAGGGAGTCAGAGCCACACTGTAAGACGACCGCACTGGGTTGAAACATCTCCATTACTTTGGATATGACCTAAAGGACAACATCCTGGTCACCACCAGCCTCAAGAAAAGCTGTGTTGTTCTAGACTAAAAAGAGTGGGTGCAGCACTTTCTTCTGTACCTTTCCACTCTCCCATTTGCTGGGTGGTAGATAAGGCTTCTGGTTTTCCCACTTTGAATTTGTTTTCTAACCTGACAGGATCTCCAAAAGCCTCCTAGCTCTACTAACATTGAACTTAGAATGGCTTCTGTATCAACTCCAAGTCCCTTCTTTCACTATCTAAGACTTCCTCCAGGAAGTCTTTCTGACCCTTAGGTGCATCTGCTCTACTTACCTGGTTCTATAGACTTTGAGCATGATATTGTGAGGAACCATTACTAAGGACAAAGACCATAACTCAGGCCTCTGTTGCTGCCCACCCTTACTACAAGCACATTTGGTATTTGCTGACTTTATTAGGTTACTATTAATGGTTCCCTGCTGCTGACAAGTGAAGATTTATTTTGTCAGCATGACATTCAAGGCTCCCTCTGAAATACTCCAACATACATTTTCTACATCCTTAGATACTCTTCCCACATATCACAGTGGCCTACATACAGCTACCTATTGGCACCACTGTTCCCTCTGTTGAATGTCACCCCTCCCACCTGGCCCCCACATCCTTCTTTACATGGGTAACTCATTTTTCAAAGTCTAGCTCAAATGTCACTACCTCTGTGAAACCATCAGACTACCCTTTCCCAGCCCAGGCAGCAGACTGCCTCTCACTCCTTGGTTCATCCCTCAAAAACAGTACTGACTACACACTGTTAGTTATGTGTCTGCCTCCCAAACTCTGGATTGTGAGGTCTTCAAGGCCACAGATCATGACTTAGGTATTCTATCCAACAGAGGGCCTGAATCACAGAAGGCATCAACAACTGTTTGGATGAATTCTGTTTCTGGAACTGAGCACGTAGCATGCAATCCAGGCTTGAAGCTCATCTCCCAACCAGCCTCTCAGTGGGGAAAGATTCCTGAAATATGGAATCTTTGCTACCTCTCCCTTAGACCAATCCCATTTGTAACCCAAGTGGTGGATAAACCACTTACCGGCTTGAAAATGGCCTCATAGGACTCGTCATCAATCCCATCTCGAAGCGGGTAGTTAACAGCATAATATTTGCCTTTGCCAGCCCCAATATCCTAATCAAGGGGACATTAAAATAAAACTGAAAAAAGAAGCTAGAAGTTCAAGGATGGGGCTGATTCTAAGAGGCAAGCGGGGCCCATGAGGTAGGCCAGAGACACTGTGGTTAGTGTCATTCCCCTCAGTGGCAAGTCTAGCTCACAGCTCATGACACACCACTGAGCCTGTACCCAAACTGGGAATTGTTTATGGGGCCAGAGATTAAATATCCTATCCCACAGCACAAAGACCTCTACCCTTGGGTTGGGTTAGAGCTGCCTGGTGACTGGGTAACAGAATACCTACCTGCCACAACCCTTTCCTCTCCAGAGAGCTTTAAAGCTCACTCCTCTACCCACTCACCCTCTCCTCTCTAGGGATATATGGTGGGGACGAAAAGAAGGGGAAAAAAAGAGTTCTTCAAAGTAGTAAATACTTAGCTACTCTAATTTTCATCATACCAAACAATTGAATTAGTGCCACTTTTTTCACCTAAGGGTAACTGGCATAACAAAATGGCTTATTTCACAGTATTCATGCTAGTAACAACGGTTCAATGAATTAGCTTCCAAGGATTCTTAGAGGTCCATGGATGGACTTCATTTAGGCAGAAGTGTCTATTAACTATTCGATATCCAACGCAAAATTTCATGTACTCTTCTGGGGACAGAGTCCATAGCTTACAGTCAGATGATCAAAAGGGAAGTGACTTAAAAAATTTCCCCCTGAGATGGTTCATAAGGGTCCCAAATCCTAGCCCATCAGGAGAGAATCTGATGTATCTAGCCTAAAATTCAAGCCATATGGGAATAGTATAATGCGATTTAGCTGTGGCCAGGAAGAAAGTATATGAGTCAGGCAACCCCTTTCCCTCCCAAATCCTTCATTGTTCCAACATTCCTTCCTCTAGAATAAGGAAGGAAAGGAGACTATGGGCAGGAGAATGGTGTTCTGAAAGGCAGAAGAGGCAGGAAGTGGTTTTTGGTGACATGAAGTAAGAGAGTGAGAGCTGGCAGCTGAGGGTGAGTCAATGGGCCCCTGAAAGGAGTTCTCACCCGTAGATCCCCAGTTCCTGGGAAGTACTCTCCATATTTATGAAAGGACACAGTCATGACCCGGTCTGTGGTATAGAAGGCCTCTTCCACTCCATCGCCATGGTGAATATCAATGTCAATATACAGCACCCTCTGATGATACCTAGGATTAAAAAGGGGTCAGGAATCTGGGGGTTCTTTCTGAGTGGGACGCGCCAAGGGCGCCAGGTCCCGGCTTACCGAGCTGGCTGCCTCCCTCAGGTGTCTCTAAGCACCAGAGACGTGGAAACTGGCTGAAGGAAGGTGGAAGTGCGGCAGGGTGTCTCCAGAGGCCTGACCAAGCCGACCAAGTCCGATCTTCCTACTCTACAGCCAAGGTCAACTCCAGCCATACAGGGACACTCTGGAGGCAGGATCTGAGCAGCGCCTGCCCCTGATCTTGCCGTGGGCTCAGATCAAATCAAGACCCCGTCAAGGAGAGAATGGCCAGAGACACTCACTGAACATATCCTAGCCAACACACAGCTACGAAAAGCAAACTAGGGAGGCAAGCCCAGGGGGAAAGGTAAGTAGGAACCTGGCCTAAGGTGCTTCTCCGAAAGAAAAGGCCAGGCAGGCATACTTTAGCAGTTCCAGGATGGCCAAGACGATATCATTGACGTAACAGAAGCCAGATGCCTCAGACTTCTTTGCATGGTGCAGGCCCCCAGCCCAATTCACAGCGATGTCCGTCTGCTGCTTATTAAGTTTCACAGCACTTGCTGGGCGTGGGAAGAGAGAACATAAGCCTATTACCAAGCCATTCTTCCCCTCCCCCAAGAAGCCCAGGGAGCCAGTGAGAGGTAGGACCTGCCTATTCAACAGCTGTATCATACAATTCACAAGTCAGTCTTTTCCTTCCCAACAGGCAGTAAATATGACATTACTCTGAAAAAACTGTTTTCTAAACGGAAGGTGGTAAACTCTTTAGTATGCCTTAAAATTAGTTTAGTGGGTCATGACCAATATATATATATACTTAAATGAAATAGACAATAAAAATATCATAATAATAGTAAAAGTAACTGCTCTTCTGTAAAACTGGCTTCAGGGTGAGAAAGGGTTTTTAAATCTGGATTGCAATATAAATGTTATTTCTTACCATGGTTCACAGTGAAGATGCCAAAGGTAACAGGGGCTCAAAATACAAATAGGTCCAAGAAATGAGAATGAAATATACACTCAAGTGTCCTAGTACATTTGTGGCATTTGTTAAAGTGTAATTTTAATAGAAATATCATGAAACCAAATGATCCAACAAGAGGCAACCAACTGAATCATCTGAAGTAGGTCCAAAACATGGGATAATCATGTAGCCAATAAAAATCATGCTGTATCTATGACAGACAGAGAAACTTGAAAGATTTATTAAGTGAAAAATGGAGATAAAACTGTATATATAGTTTTGCATTATATATATCATATGTATAATATAATGCAAAACATTTTTTGCATTTTATAGATGTATATATATTATGTCCAGATATATATACACAGAAAAAAGAATGATGTACAAACTCTAAAATGGTAACAATGGTTATTCATTGATTGTGGGCAATTTCTCCCCCTGTGCAATTCTTTGTTTCCTGAGATTACACTGGGTAGTGGAAGGAAGAGGGGAGGAGAGAAAACAACAGTCATAAATAAATATTTGTTAAGAAAAAGGGTTAGAATAATTCTAGAGGTAATCTAAAAGTTACTAATTAAAATGGCAATATTTAGAGCATATTTCTGACCTTAAAGATAATTACCATGCTTTTTTTGTACCACACAAATGATGACACTTCCCATTTTTACAGCACTAAGCAGTTCACAAATTGCTTTTATGTACAGCATCTCAACAACCCGATAAAATCAGCAGCGAATTCCTTTATATAAGATCTCTTGGTAGGAGATAGCAGTCAAGGACACCTGTCAATACCATATCAAGAGACTGAGCCTGGGCTGGGACTGAACCAGAAGGACACTTGGAAGACCTAAGGTAAAAACCCACAGGACCACCCTGGCTGGTATGCCTCAGTGGTTGGAATGTCAGGGCACAGACCGAAGGGTCTCAGATTTGATTCCTGGTTAAGGGTATGTATTTGGATTGCAGGTTCGATTCCATAGCTCCAGTAGGGGCGCACGTAGGAGAGGACTAATCAATATGTTTCTCTCCTCCCTCTTTCTCTCCCCCTTCCACTAGAAGATCAATGAGAAAGGTATCCTTGGGTGAGGATTAACAAACAAATCAACCCACATTACCATTTCATATGGTCACAGACCAGCCTACTGGGACAGTGACCTAAAAGACAGACCTCACTATTACAACCCAGCACAGCCCTCAAGAAGGGAGATATATTCCTTACCAACAGAGCCACCAGTAGATAACTGACAGAACTCAAACAGGCCATCAAATACTGGACAGTCTTCACCAACGTTGACTTGAAAGACATAAGTGAAAAGTTAGTTTCCAAAATTTCCTTTAGTTTTTATTTATATATTTATGAGCTGATAGAAAAACAGAATTTGAATTCAGAAGGCTTGGGTTCTAGTCCAAGCTCTCCTACTTACTGGCTGTGTAAGTGGGTCATGTCATTTAATTTCTCTGAGCTTTGGCTCTTTATCTATAACAAGTCATAATGATATCCCACTTTACCCAATTGTTGAGAAGATGAACAGGAATCTTAAATGAGGAAACATTTAGCAAGTAAGTGCTTGGAAAATGTTAACTCGTTACATGCAGGAGAAAAATTTAGCCTCTTCTTCCAGCCTGGGTTTGTTATTTATTGTAACTCACTCCGACTGACCAACAAGGAATTCACTGAACATTTAGCAACATGCCAGACACTATGCTAAATGCTTTCAATACCTGATCTGATCTATCCTTACACAACCATAGGAGGTAAAATTTGGTCCCATTTTATGAATGGGGAAACAGGCTCAGAGAGATGAACTGCTAGCAAATGGCAGAGGCAATTTCAAGTATTGGCCTGCCTATCCTAAAAGCCTATGAAAACATACTTGGCTTTTCCCCAGTAATTTCACATACACAATCTCATCTGATCTTCATAACAATCCCATGAGCTAGACAAGACAGATATCAACCCCACACAAAGAGATACAGAGAAGTGGCTTGCCCAAGATTATACAACCAGGCAATGGCAAGAACCAGAATCAGAGTCCAGGTGTCTTGAATCCCACAGTCCAGTGCTCTTTCTACTATACCCACAAATGACAACTGGAGTAAAGTTATTTTAGGCCTAAAGGGGTAAAAGTACAAACTAACACATAATGACAAAAACATGCAAACCATAATGCAAATGTAAAGGACAGGAAAGGAAGCACACCTGAAGGTTGTAGACTCACAGAGCAAGAGAGGAACCTTATGGCTCCAAGTCTCTTCTCACAGAAAAGGAAACTGCTGAGACATCAATGATATATAAGAATTTAGAGGCAGGGGTAGGACTCCAGCCTATTCTCTCGCCCTAGTCTTCCCATTACCCACCCACTGTTATCAATAGCAGTTCCCAAATTAGACTAAGGAGGAGGACCCTTCGGATGAGAAGGGCAGGAGAGCCTAGCTTGGATTGTGGTAACCTCTGAGACACAGCTGAAGCTCAAGGTTTGCAATAAGTTATCAACTCTGGCACTGCCCTAAACATGAAGGGTGCTCTGATCTGGTGCCCTGCCAAGATAAGTGCTTGGGGAAAGTGTGGCCTGCATAAGGGGGTGCATAGTCGGTGGCTCTCTCCTCAGCTTTCTGGGTAAACACTGGGAGGTTGTGTCAATAGGAACTTTGGTCCCTGGGCCAGGATATTTATCCACAGCAACCAATTTTCCCCTCTGGCTGCTTCCTCCTGCAGTGGGTTTGGCTTGCCTGAGTTTCCAACATTTTGCTTGCATTCCCATTCGGGATGTGGAGCATCCATGGAGGAAATGGGTGTTTTAGACATAAGAAAATAATTCATTTCAGGTATAATTTCCTAGGTTAGGTGTTGGTAAATATTTTAAAGAGAGCTCAGTTCTTACATCCCTGATACCTTTGTAGATACCCCTGGTCATAAAGCACTGACTAAGTGACATCTCTCTATAATCCTATGAATTAAGTCAATAAGGTTCTTTGAAATCCTTAGAGAGAGCCTTATCCTTCCTATTCTTCATCTTCAATAAGAAAAAATCCTAGACTTAATTTTTGAATGCACAAATTTAAGTGCTGGTTTCAAGAAAACTGAAAAAACTGTGAGCCAGAGCCAAACCCGTGCACTCTGGAGGGCTTAATATTTTGTCTGCCACCAACCTGCTTCTCTGAGAGCCCTCTCTACTAACAGTGGAACCTCACTACTAGTCTAAATAGGTAATGGAAACCCCTAAAGCCAAAAGAATGAATTTGTCTCACGTTGAAAGGAAACAAGACCCTGCTAATTCAGAGCAAACACTTCACTTAGAGGGCAGCAGCTCCTGGAGCTGTGAAACTCAATGCTTCAAAGAAGGTCCCTGTGATTCTGTAATCACTACCTGCACAATTATTGCAACGAATAAATAACTTTCTGCCTTGGGACTCAGACTACCTGTGGCCAGTAGCAACAAACAAGTGCCACAGATTTCCTGATTTTTGAAAATAAGCTGTCATAAACTATGAAAACTTCTCTGGACAATGTTGTTATATTGTTTTCCTGAGATCTTAGGTACTCAGAGAGAATTTCTAAAATTACAAGAGCAAAGTCTTATATGATAGTTCCTCCCAAATTTGAACATATTTTTCCCACAGCTAAAATAATCCCCATAATTCCTATAAATTGGGTGTTGCTTCTGAGATGGAACCTGTTCTGAGTTTCAAGTCCCAAGAGGCCAGGGGAGAATCACCTCAACTCAAAGATTACATCATCCAGAGTCTGTCCTCAGTTGATGCTAAATTCTCAATTCACATAGTGGGGGGAGTTAGTTGTATGACATCCAGTCCATTTTACTAAAGAAAAATCTGAGATGAGGGCAAGTGACTTCCCAGTTGGTTAAGAGTCAGAGTTGGGCCCAGCCCTGTTGCCTCAGTGGTAGAACAATGACCTATGAACCAGGAGGTCACAGTTCAATTCCCAGTCAGGGCACATGCCCTGTGTGTTGCAGGCTCAATCCCCAGTGGGGGACATGCAGGAGGCAGCCAAATGATGATTCTCTCTCATCAATGATGTTTCTGAATTTCTCTCCCTTTCCCTTCTCTGAAATCAATAAAAATATACCTTTACAATGAGGAGTCACAGCTGGGACCTATATCATTTATCCCCCCTTCCAGGTCAGTGCTTTTTCCATTACAACACCTACAGTTTTCTTGGCAAAATGTTGTGAACCTAACTGGACGAGGTTCAATCTCTTTTCCTTACAATCAGAAACAAGGAAAACCAGAAGAGAAAAAAGAAGCACTTTAGCACCCTTGGGAGGCAAGGGAAATAGGGTGTCAGCTGAATGGGAGGAACAAAGGAAAGCAGGGTGGCTCCATCCAATTGAAAGGAAGATCCAACTGGGGGCTTGAACATAGGAAACAAATAGAAGAGACTTACATCTCTGCATCTGCTTGCTGTATTCAGACATGTTATCTGGGCGGATGGAGCGCAAGAATTTTATGTAATCATCGCTGTGATACTTGGTCATCTCCTCAGCATTGGCTTTGTGAGGACGCTAGAGGGCAGAGAGGAGAAAGGCCATGTTATTCTTTACATGCCAGTCTTCACTCAGTCTAGCTTGAACATTTATATCTGTCCAGCATTGGCTAGATGCTATAAAGGATAAAAATAAATTACTGATTAGATTTAGGCCTTGAGAAACTTGAAATCTAATTAGGCAAATAAGATTATCAAAGGAGACTAAGTATCAGAAGACCCAGGTGCAACTCAACCTTTGTTGCTTTGGCAAGTCTACCTCTTGAGCCTCAATTTCCTCACTTACTATTTAGAGATAACAACATCTACCTTAAACGGAAGTTGTGAGTCTTGAATGAGATTGTTAAATCTCTTTATAAATTATGAAGCACTTAAATTATTACTTCTTTTTAATATTAAATATAACAATTTATAATTATGGGCCAAATGGCTCCAAAAGTTCAATAAGAAGGGGTGACTAGCCCTATTTGGTTAGCTCAGTGGCTAGAGCATTGGCCAGTGGACTGAAGGGTCCCAGGTTCGATTTGGTCAAGGACACATTCTCAGGTTGAGGGCTCAATCCCCAGTAGGGGACGTACAGGAGGCAGCTGATCATTGATTCTCTCTGATCATTGATGTTTCTCTCTGCCTCTCCCTTGCTCTCTGAAATCAATAAAATATATTTTAAAAAAGGAGTGACTAATAATTGAATTAGATGGGACATAATTCTGATTTTCCTCCCCTTTTTAAAAATTCTCTTATCTTGCCAAAACCGATTTGGTTCAGTGGTAGAGAGTCAGCCTGCGAACTGAAGGGTCCCGGGTTTGATTCCAGTCAAGGGCATGTATCTTGGTTGTGGGTACATCCCCAGTGTGGGGTGTACAAAAGGCAGCTGATTGATGTTTCTCTCATCAGTGTTTCTATCCCTCTCCCTTCCTCTCTGTAAAAAATCAATAAAATATATTATTCTTTTATCTTTTCTTCTCTTCCCTTCATCCCTTCAAGGCAGGCTTCAAAGATGACCCTCTTCTTTTCAAATTACCAATACTTTTATCATAGACACTTTATATGCTATTTCATATGATCTTTACAACCACCTTTTATTTTATTTATTTTTAATTGATTAGAAACATCCTGCATGCCCCCTACTGGGGATCGAGCTCACAACCCAGGCATGTGCCCGGACTGGGAATACTAGAACTGTGACCTCCTAGTTCTTGGGTCGATGCTTAACCACTGAAACACACCAACCTTTTGACCAGTTACCTGCCATGATATTTTGAATTTAATTAAAAAAGGTCCGCCACTTGCATCTATAGATGCTTATGGAGTACAAATGGTTAAAGTTTATATAATATTATCATCCTCACTTGCAGTAAGGAAACTAAAGCAGAGAGGTTAAGTAATTTGCCCACAGTTACACACTAGGAAGCTAGATCAGGAAACCCAGAGGTCTGGCTTCTTTAATTCTGAGTCTCATTTAATTCTTACTAAATATAAGACTGAAAGATGGATACAGTTTTATTAAAAAACACCCACAGCCCAAACCGGTTTGGCTCAGTGGATAGAGCGTCGGCCTGCAGACTGAAAGGTCCCAGGTTTGATTCCGGTCAAGGGCACATCCCCAGTAGGGGGTGTGCAGGAGGCAGTTGATCGATGTTTCTAACTTTCTATCTCTCTCCCTTTCTCTCTGTAAAAACTCAATAAAATATATTAAACAAAAAACAAAAAACAAACACCCAGAGTGAAAGAAGCAAGACTTGGCTCCAAATACTTAGGTGTTTTGTGTTTGTTTGTTTTTAAATATACACTGAGTGGCCAGATTATTAAGATCTCTGAACACATAATAATCTGGCCTCTCAGTGTATATCCTATATAATAAAAGGCTAATATGGAAATTGTCCCCTTGACCAGGAGTTCGACCAGCAGGCCGGCCGACCAACTGCACATGTCCCCTCCCCCTGGCCAGGCTGTCCAGACTCTACCCATGCATGAATTCATGCACCAGGCCTCTTAACACACACACACACACACACACACACACACACACACACACACACACATTATTATGTGTTCAGAGATCATAATAATCTGGCCACTCAGAGTGTGTGTGTTTTATTTATTTATTTTTTTAAATATTTTCTTATTGATTTCAGAGAGGGAGAGGGAGAGAAACAACAATGATGAGAGAGAATCATTCATTGGCTGCCTCCTGCATGCCCTGCTGGGGATCAAGCCTGCAACCTGGGCATGTGCCCTGTCATGGAATCAACTGTGACCTCCTGGTTCATAGGTTGACGCTGAACCCCTGAGCCATGCCAGCCAGGCCCTTTTCTTAAAGTAGGTAGTATTAATTACAATGTGATTTTTGTATACCTTACATATATCTTTTAAAAATTATTTCATATCTACAATATTTTACAAAAACATTTTTTAAAAACAGAAGGCGATGAATAAGAAGCCTAGGAATATATAAAATTAGCATCCGAGGCAAGGAAGAGAACAAGACTTTTGTATGCAAATAGGAAGGTGCCTGGATAAAAGTGGGGATGTAGATTCTGAGAGAGATGAATTGAGGAAGGGGCCCAAAAGGATGAAATTGTGTGAAAAATACCTCAACATGTCTCCTTCAGGTGTAGAGACAGAAGTACAGAAGTAATACAACTTCCATGAGAATTCTAAGGAGCATCTTTCAGGACTGACTCTCAAAAATCATCCATCTCAGGAAATATACTAAAATGGCTATCTATATTTTAGAAAAGGAATGCTAGGATCAAAGCCCAAAGAAAGGAGAGGACAGAAGGGATGAATGCAGAGAAACAATGTTGGAATAGGACCAAAGATGCACTCGCAATTCAATAGTATGTCCAGAGAAAGAAAAAGATCACATTAAAGAGAATAAGGTTTAGCTCTAACTGGTTTCTCAGTAGTTAGAACATCAGCCTGCAGACTTAAGGATCAGGGATTCAATTCTGGTCAAGGGCATGTACCTCAGTTGCAGGCTCAATCCCCAGCCAGGTCAGGGTACATGTAGAAGGCAACAATTGATGTGTCTCTCTCATATCGATGTTTCTGTTTGTTTCTCACCATCCTTTCTACTCTATCTAAAAATCAATGGAAAAAATATCCTCAGTGAGGATTAACAAAAAACACACAATGTATAGAAGATTTTGGAAGAAGAGATAACACTGAGGTTTTGCTTTAGAAGTTTAGAGTAAGAATACTACATATCTCTATATATATATAACCCTAATATGCAAATAGAACTGAACAATCGGTAGTATGACATGCACTGACCACCAGGGGGCATGCGCTGAACATAGTGGGCATCAGCCACAGTGGGATGGTGGAGCAGATGAGGGGGGCGCCAGACCAAGGTGGGGCACCAGTTGCTGTCATTGGAGAGAGCTTCTGGTGGTTACTGAAAATTCTTTTTTTAAAAATATATTTTATTGATCTTTTACAGAGAGGAAGGGGGAGGGATAGAAAGTTAGAAACATTAATGAAAGAGAAACATCAATCAGCTGCCTCCTACACACCCCCCCACTGGGGATGTGCCTGCAACCAAGGTACATGCCCTTGACCGGAATTGAACTTGGGACCGTTGAGTACACAGGTTGACACTCTATCCACTGAGCTAAACCCCGTTTGCTGTGGTCCTATTTGGTGCTTGCACCTGCTGTCGGTGCTAGCCCCAATCGCCTCTTAGGGCTTCAGACTTCCCCCTGCTCCTAAGGGGCAATTGGGGCTGGCATCCGCCTTCTTACACTTGCTGCTGGCAACGGCCCTGCTTGCACCCACTACTGGTGCCGGAGCTGCTGCTTGCACCCACTGCCAGCGCCAGCCTTCTTGCAACCGCAGCCAGTGTTGGAACCAGCACTCGTACCCGCTGCCGGCCCCGGTTGCTTGGTGCTGTCAGTGCATGGGAGTGGTGGTGGCAGGAGTGGGCTGCTGGCAGACAGGGGGCCAAGGGGCTGTGGTAGGAGGGGATGGGTGGGGGTTCAAAGGATGGGCCGAGACCCGCCTCTGTGCCTACTACAGCCTCACAGCCCACAGTTCCTTTCAAGGTATACGAATTCATACATTGGGCCCCTAATATTACATAATTTTCAATAAGGTATTATTATTTTCTATGACAGCCACAGTTGGTCACTTTCCAAAGAGCCATTCTCTCCTTCCTTGGTAACATATCTCAATTTGGTTGGGTGTTAATGTACCTAGCCACAGGGATCTAATGTGATTAGTCTAAGCTAATTGCTGGTAAATGGTCTATGGATGGCAAATGACCAAACGATATTTAAGGAGAAATCTGGTGGGAAATCTATGGAGAGGGTTTTCTTCTTTAATAAAAAGAAGAGAGTGGGATGGGGACAGTGATCCATTTACCCTGTTCCCTTCCTTTTTGGATTCTGTTACATGAAGACATGATACTTGGAGACAGCCATCATGTGACTTCAAGGCAAAAAAACATGATGAAATCCCACATAAGCTAAGGAAGGCTGAGCAGAAGGATAAAATAAGCCTGAGTCCCTGATGACATAGCCAAATGGTCTAGAGACCATTTACCTCTAGACTTCTTGTTAAAAGGTTGTTTAGAAGGAAAAAAGGACAAATGGACAGATACAGGCACTGGAATTAGAGAGATCTGGGTTGGAGTCTCAACTCATTTATTAATAGCTATGTGACTTTGAACATGCTAGTTATCTTCTTTCAGTTTGTTTTCTGACCTATAAGTTAGGGTTGTTATAATTAATACACTAAATAACAGGTACCATGGCCAGACACCAGCAATCATCAATAAATATTATTTTTCCTCTCACTTGAAGATAGAATCCATTTTTTAATTTCTCAGTATCTCTCATGGAGTTAATATAGACCCTGAGGTATGACAGTACTTAACAAAGATAAGAGGACTTGAGGTGACTCTTGAAGATGAGTAAGATATGAGTGGGCACAGTAAATAATCCTCCCAGTTAGGATGGTGTGGAAAGATTCAGAATCTGATCTAGGTGATTTGGAGAGCTTAAGAGGGAGAGAGGAAAGAAAGAAGGCAAGTTGGAGCCAGATTAGTATGGTGTAGATGTGCAATAGGCAGCTCTGGAAGCTCTTGGTGCTTACTATTCCACATTCAGGTATCCTCTTTATCTAAATGCTAGTCTGCTCTCCAGAGTGCCTAAAAGCCTTGCTACCTTTTATATTTTTCATTCCCAGCTCCCTTTCACACCTGAAAAATCTCTCTGGTCCCAAGATCTGACCTGCTCCTATCTACCTTCCCTCTGGCTTCCCCAGCTATCTTTATAGGATCTTAGAGACATAACAGGACCATCTGGGAAGGAAAACTTATCCCTTTCATTCTCTGGAATGTTGAGGAAGGATACTGCTGTTGCTAGGTTACTTAAGCTGCCCGCATACTTTAACAAACTCTTATGCTCTAACCATAGGCAACATGGGCCCCAGATCCTTTTGATTTTCTCATTTCGACCTTTGCAACAGCCTCCTAAATGGTCCCTGTGCTACTAAAATGCATGCCTATTCCTATCTCTTTCATGTAAAATCGTTCACTTTTTCTTCACTACATCCACATAAGGTCCAAACTGGGAACCTTTGGATCAAATTTGGTCCTCAGATGTACTGATATGTTTAAGTTTTAAAAACTGGAAGATGGAGCAGAGATCAGCAGGAGCTGGTTCAAGAAATTAGACAGTCTATACTCTGTAGTAACTAGAGACTTGGAGCTAGTTCAAAAATCCCTATAACTGTTTTAGGCATTGTTTTTGTATGTTTTTTAATATATTTTATTGATTTTTTACAGAGAGGAAGGGCGAGGGATAGAGACTTAGAAACATCGATGAGAGAGAGACATCGATCAGCCACCTCCTCTCCCCGCCTACTGGGGATGTGCCCTCAACCAAGATACATGCCCTTGACCGGAATTGAACCTGAGACCCTTCAGTCCATAGGTGGAGCTCTATCCACTGAGCCAAACCGGTAAGGGCTAGGCATTGGTTTTTAAGGGCTAGGCTCTGACCCAACAGAGCTACTTAGTACAGCACATCCAATTCTTACTAACCTCTTCAGCCCTAGTTCCCCTCACATCTGTGAACTTTACCACAATATCTAAACACTGAACTACTTATATTTCCCCCAAACGCACCAAATTGTTCTTACCTCTCTGTCTTTTTGTATATGTTCTTCCTTGGCCTACAATGCCAGTCTCCTTCTGAATTCCAGACAAGATTCTACTTAATCTTTAAACTCTGCTCAGATATCACCTCTAAGAAATATCCCAAGGCTCCCTTACTCCTTCACTGCTCCTTATCTCTACATCTTGTACTTTTTAAAAAATAGTTTATATTATTTTTAGAGAGAGGGGAAGGGAGAAGAGAGAAATATCGACCTGAGAGCATAACACACTGATTGACTGCCTCCTGCACGCTTCCTACTGGGGATTGAGCCCATAATTTGGGAATCAGCAACCTCTCAGTGCACAGGATGATGCCCAACCAACTGAGCCACACTGGTCAGGATACATCTTGTACTTTTTTGTTGTTATTAATCCTTACCCGAGAATATTTTTCCATTAACTTTTAGATAGAGAGGAAGGGAGGGGGAGAGACACAGAGAATCATCGATGTGAGAAAGACACGTTGATTGGTTGCCTTCCCCATAAACCCAGATAGGGCCAGGGCTTGAACCTGAAACCCAGGTATGTGCCCTTGACCAGGAATCAAACCTGACTCTTTGATGCATAGGCCACTGAGAACACTGGCCAGAGCTTATGCGTTTTTAAATTGTTGCAGGTACACACTGTAGTACAACACATCTGATGAGTGGGCATTTAAGAAAATAAGATGATGAATGACATATGGGGAATCAGAGCAGATGAGAGTAGGGAAGAACAGAGCTCTCAGTAACTCACATAGATTTCCATTTTTCGGTAGAGACCATAGTTAAGTAGCAAATTATGAGTCATGCGGATTCGGTGAGGTTTCATTGGATGGCCTTGTCCATAATAGTAATTTCCAACATCTCCTGAAGAAAAAAGAGTGACAGTTTCAGTGACACACACACACACATTCCCAGGAGAACCCAGGAATCTTTCCAATAAACTAACTTTCTGGTTCATTCTAGTCTTTAAGATTCTTAACCACCTTGAAGAGGGATAACTCCAAATGGGGAAAATAAAAAAGGGGGGGGGGACAGGGAACCCTGGAGAAGTCAACACTTACAAATGTCAGTCTAGCCCAGTTTCTTCCCCCATGACTCACAGGCAGGCACTACTACAGAGTGTGAGGGGTTCATTCTAAAGCTACTTGGAAGGTGATACTGTATCTCCAAGAAATCCACTCCCACAACAGAAAAATAACATCAGCCCGGCCAATGTGGGTCACTTGGTTGAATACCATCCCATGAACCAGGAAGTCATGGTTTGATTCCCAGTCAGAGTACTGGGAATCAAAATAAGATAATGAACCCGGATTTCGGGATCAATCTCCAGTAGGGGGAGTGCAGGAGGCAGCAGATCCATGTTTTTCTCTCATCATCAATGTTTCTCCTCTCTCTCTCTCCCTCTCCCTTCCTCTCTCTGAAATCAATAAAAACATTTAAAAAAAGAAAAATAGCTGAAACCGGTTTGGCTCAGTGGATAGAGCGTCGCCTGTGGACTGAAAGGTCCCAGGTTCCATTGCGGTCAAGGGCATGTAGCTTGGTTTTGGGCACATCCCCAGTAGGGGGCGTGCAGGAGGTGGCTGATTGATATCTCTCTGTCATCAATGTTTCTAACTCTATCCCTCTCCCTTTCTCTCTGTAAAATTTTAAAACAAATAAATAAATAAATAAGAAAAATAACCATAAATACTCAGAATTATTATAAGCCACAGTTCACCTCTTGCACATGAACACTTCACATTCATTTTCTTACTGGATTCTCACAATAACCCTGTAAAGTAGACAGGGAGTTTTATTGCCATTTTATAGAAAACTAAACTCTTGCTTCATCTACAGCAATGGTCCTTCTGCCTTCAATTCAAACTATCGGCCACACTGTCACCAGTTATTCCCCTAATACACAGCTTTGATAACATTACTCCCCTGCTCAAAAATCCTTAATGGCCTCCCATCCCCTACAGGATGAAAAATAATAACTTCAGTAACCTGGCATTCAAGGACTTTCTTAATATACTTTTCCAGCTTCATCTCTTGTTACATACCATCACCACTCTCCTCCACAAGTGTCTCCCTCCCTCTCTCTCCCTCTCCGCTAGCTAGGAGCAAGCAAACTACTATTACAGCCCTTGGGCCAAATATAACTGGCTGCCTGTTTTTTGCAAATAATATTTTATTGGCACACAGCCATGACCATGAGTTATATATTGCCTACAGCTGCTTTCACATTATAATTGCAGAGTTCAGTAGTTAAATAATTGCTACAGAACCCCATCCATATGGCATGAAAAGTCTAAAGTATTTACTATCTGGCCTTTTACAGAAAGTTTGCCAATATTTGGTCTAAACACACTAGATTATTGTCAGCATCCTGAATATGGCATTCGCCTTCATCAAATATCCTTAGTTCATACTGTTCTTTTGACCTAGAATGTCCTTCCTTGGTTGATGATGCTCATACTACAAAGCCCAGTTCAAGCTCCAAATATATTCTTAATTGGAATAATGGTATTTTCCTCTGTGTGCAATTTATTTAGCACTTAATTTATTTTGCTTTGTATCTGAATTATTGACATACCTATTTATATCTCCACAAGACTAGGTGCTCCTTCAAAGCAAGGACAAATATGCCCTCTATATCACAGAGGCTCAATAAAGATTCAAAGAATTGAACTGAGACTCAGAAAAGTTAAGTGCCTGCACAAGATCCCACAATCAATGAGTGATTTGGTAGTCAACTCTTCTGACTCCGAATCTAGTATGCCAGTTACCTACTTCAGTTTGCACTTAACCTAGAGGGCTCTGTGAGTCTACTTAGTAGACAGTTTCTGTACAATATTCCAAAACCTAGTGAACTGCACACCCAAAGATTCTTCCTAAGGAGTCCATCAGGATGAAGAGATTTTTCAGCATGAGTGAAAAAAAGGTCCCAGACTCTTATCCATTGTGTGTTGGTGGTACCAGAAACAGGTTTCATTTCAAAGAGCAATGCACTGTGGGGAATGCCACCAACAGCATCCAAGCCACACTCCAAGTCTCTTTGTCATAGACAAGGTCTGGGATAATGAGAAACTTCTAAACAGCCAGAGACAGCCTATAATGGCATTCAATAGGGATCCATGTTCCACATAAACAGATTTTGAGATGCAGTAGCAAGGAAGGAAAACAGAAGGTTGTTCCCAGGGTCCCTTATCAGCCATGGAGGATGGGGGGCGGGAGGGTAGAATAGATTCTTAAGGCATTGACTGATACAGATCCAATTTGTTGGGCAGTCAGTAGTCTCAGGGCCATAATCATTATATATAATTGGATTCCTGCTTACCCAAGTCTGGCAGGAGCCTTGACCCCTAGCAACTCCCTTACCTAGCAAGCTTGGATCCAGCCAAGACTCAGTACTTGAGGAACTAAGATACCTTATCTAGATGGCTAAGGGAGTACCTGAGGGTGGGGCCTAGAGGCACCATCCTCTTAACAGTTTTTAATTAGGTTGCTGAGAGACTAACTGGTATTTAGATATCACTTTTAAACTTTAAAAGAGCTTTTCCCACTGTTCTCTGTTTTTAATTTTATGGAAGTGACCTGAGGCTAGAAAGGTAAAGTGACTTACCCAATACTGCAAAGCTTCTGAGCAGCAGAGCCAAATCTGAGTTCCAAGCTAGTGACCTCACTGCAAACTCACACTGTCTTAAAAAGATGTTTCTCTTCTCTAAAAGTTGGTTCTTTCCCTTTTTCTCTTTTTAAACTAAGACTGTGGAGATCACAAAACTGCAAACATGGCTACAAAGTCATAAAATCCAGTCCTCGCCATTTGCAATCTTTCCAAATTTATTTTTCTACCTCTTTCACAGCAGCTATTTAACAGTTATCTCTCTTCAAGATTCCTACTCTACCAACTGACCTCCCCCACTCTCAGGAAAAAAAAAAAAAATTCTCCTACCTTATCTTGAAAACCCCCTCAAACTTAATTACATTAGAACTTTTTCTTACCTAGTTATCAAGAAGGAACTTCCTCTCGAAGGCTAGTGTCCCTGTGCTCTGGCATCCATCTCACCTGATCTCAGGAAACTCCATCATTACTAGTCTCTCTAATATATTCAACCTCTCCTTCTCCTTGACTCTTTTCCTTAAGAATCTGAATAGGCTCAACTCTCAACCATTCTATCCTGCCTTTATAAAAAACTCTCTCTGCCCAGGACAAGCTTTATCAAAAAGGTTTCAACCTGATGTCTTCTCTTCACTCACTTCTTCAATTCCAAACCCTGCACAGAAAACAGTTCTTGCCCACATTGGCCACTCCCTCCCTCTTTTGGCTACTGTAACCCAACACTTTCTGGTTCACTTACATCTTGGACCATTCCCTCCGTACCTTTACTGACAGCCTACTAGGAGCTAGCACTGTTTTGAGGGTTGAGCATTCAGAGATAGGTAAGACATGTTCCCTTTCCCTTAGGCATTTTACTATCTGTAAAAGGTAAGAACAAGTAAATGGGAAATTCCAATATAAGTGACAAAAGCCTACAGGGGAGTACAGAGCATGAAAGACATTAGCCTTTTCCTCAGTACACTTCCTTAGAATTCCACCCTGGATCCTCTTCTCTTTTCACCTTCTACACCAGTGGTTCTCAACCTTTCTAATGCCGCGACCCTTTAATACAGTTCCTCATGTTGTGGTGACCCCCAACCATACTTCATAACTGTAATTTTGCTATTGTTATGAATTACAATGTAAATACCTGTGTTTTCCGATGGTCTTAGGCGACCCCTGTGAAAGTGTCGTTCGACGCCCCCCCAAAAGGGGTCACAACCCACAGGTTGAGAACCGCTGCTCTACAACTTCTTGGGTGAGTGCATATAATAAAATCCCTCTATAATGAAATTCCCATCTGTATGCTGATGACAACCAAAAACCTCTCTTTTCATGTCTGTCTTCTAAACTACGGACCAGAATGGTCAGTTGCCTACCGGACACCTCTCCTTGGCTATCCCCCAGACATACCCACAAGAAAACAAACAACAAACAAGCAAAAAGCCTGCCCCCCAAAATAAACCCCAAAGTTATCACCTGACACAAACTCCAAACACTCAGCATCAAACTGCCCAAACCTGAAACCTGGGCTCCTGTGTTCTTCCTTACCCCCACAATTCATGAATTCAATTTCTGTCCCCGAGTGACAGCTCTTAGCATAAATCGGATGACGTCACCAACCTGCATAAAACTTCACAGCGATTCACAGGTGCCCTGAGCAACAAGTACAACTTCCTGAGGACAGCACGCCCGCCCCTTCGTGCTCAGATCCCCGTTGACTCCTCCAGCCTCACCCCTGGCCCCTTCCCTGACCCCGGCTCTCTGCTCCCTCCCCGCAAAGCTGCGTCTCAGCCATTCGGCACCAGCGCGGAAACCCGCCGGTTTGCACGCGTGCAGGACTGTCCTCTCTCGCATCCCTCACCTCGCTGTGCCTTTGCCTTGCCTGTGCCAGGCTATTACAGCAGCTCCTGTGCTGCAGGTGCTAACGGGGACGGCGCTCTGCCCCTCACTCCTGAGCCTGGGCCGGGCGCCGCCTGTGACGCTCTGAGAGTTCCTCCGTCCCAGCCGGACACCGGAGGGCCATTCCCTCCCGGTCACCATCTCCCCCTCCAAACGGAGCTGCAGAAGTGACGCGACCGCCTCTTCTCTCCCCGCCACGCCCCCTCCTCCCCCTCCCCTCCCCTCCCCGTCCTCCCCCTCCCGCCGCTCCAGCACCGACGTGCTACCCAACTCAGAGCGAGCTGAGGGCCAGACTTTGGTTACAGGAGGGAGTAGCATCTTTCTCCTTCCAACCCCCTCCCCCCCCCGGGCTCCCTTCCCCAGAAGCAACTGCAGACCCTGCTCAGAGGCTATGAGAGGGGCAGTGGGGGCCCCCCACTTGGCGATTCCTGTAGGGACTCTCCCCAAGGAGGAAGCACGGGGGCAGTGGAAGAGCTGGGCCGTCTCAGGAGAAAAACATGCCCCTGCAAGCTCCCCCATCACAGGGTGTCTCCCTCCGCAGACTCCGAGTCCCACGCAAACTCTCTCCCATCGGACTTCAGAATCCGCCACCACGATGACTCTGCCTCGGACTGCCTCCCCCAGCGGGCGGCCCCTGGCCTCACACCCTCCCTTGGGTCCCAACCCCCGTGCGTCCCTCGGAGTCCCCTCTCTCAGGCCCGACCCCCTCTCATCCTCCTCCTCCTCCCGCAGCCTCCGACGCCTTTCCTCGCGCCTCTCCCCCCCCCCCCCCGCTCCGGCTCGACCTCCCTCCCCAGCCCGCCCTCATTCCGCTCGGCCCCCGCCCTCAGCCCAGGCTTCCATCCCCCCCGCTCCTCCCTCCGCCTCGACCTCCTCTCCTCTCCGCCTCCCGCCGCCCCGCAGCCCCGACCTCCGATCCCCCTCAGCCTCCTCTCAGCCTCTCCCCAACGCCTCGCCTCGCCCAGCCTCCCCGCTCCGCGCTCCTCAGCCTCCCGCTCCCGGATTCGGCCCCGGCCAGGCCCCGCCCCCGCCGCGAGGACCGTGCTCACCGTCGTAGTAGTAACAGACTTTCCTCCGGGTGCCCTGAGTCTGCGCCATCTTGCTCGCCTGCCGTCGTTCCTGTCCGTCCGTCGGTCCGTCAGGCCTCCCGCCCGCGGCTCCGCACAGAGTCCGACCCGGGGGGGGGGGGGGGGGGGGGGGAGGGGGCGGGGCTCCAGCCCGCTCCGCCCGCCCCTCCCAGGCTCACCTATAGCCGCGCAGCCCGGGCACCGCTCCAGCCAATCAGCTGGCGCGGGGACGGTCCGGAACTCGGCAGGGGGCAAGGGCAGCCCGGAGAGGCCGCCCGGGGCCCCCTGGGCCTGTACCAAGGTCCACGACAGGGGGTGGGGAGCTGCTTGGGGACCGTACCATTCGTCTCGGGGGAAGAGAGGCCGGGTGCACTTCGGAGTCCCCATTTCGGTGGTGGGTGCGTGCTTGGAGATCAGAAGCCAACTTTGTGATTTTACCGGGAAGCCACCGAGCCCCACGCGCGGGGGGTGGGTAGTGACTTGCACAAGGTCACTCATCTGGATTGAAACCCCGGTTTGGAGAAGGGAGAAAGTAACTGACAAAGGAAATAAAAGTGCTGTAGGCCGAGTACTGTGCAATACCTTTACCACGGTTATCGCAGACATTCCAATTATTCCTCCCAACAGTTTTGGAGGAGGGATTTTCTATCCCCAGTTTACAGATAAACATATTGAAGGTGAGACCTTTGTGACTTGCTCAGTCGCACAATTAGGAATTAAATTCAGTTTTTGATTGTACACATATCTTGAATGACTTATTATGCAACAGAGACACTGTAACAAAGTGGTAGAACCCAGTTTTCCGTACTCGAAAGCCAGCCTCCCTAATGCAGTCACCCAGGACTAAGGAGTGCCTTCAGACAGGAGTGCCCCCTTATATGCACAGGGTTTCTCCCGTTTTTTAACCTACTGACATTTGGGGCTGTGGTGTGTTTTTTTTAAATCAGCGAGAATACATATATATTTTTGTTTGTTTGTTTTGTTAATCTGCACGTGAGGATATTTTTCCATTGATTTTAGATAGAGTGGGAGGGAGGGGGGCATGGGAGGGGTGCAGGGAGGGAGAGAGAGAGAGAGAGAGAGAGAGAGAGATCCATTGGTTGCTTCCCACATGTTCCACAAGAGGGGCAGAGGAGGGGGGAATCAAACCTGCAGCCCAAGCCTAGACTGGTTTGGCTCAGTGGATAGAGTGTCGGCCTGCGGACTGAAAGGTCCCAGGTTCGATTCCAGTCAAGGGCATGTACATTGGTTGCGGGCGCATCCCCAGTGGGGGTCGTGCAGGAGGTGGCTGATCGATGTCTCTCTCTCATCGATGTTTCTAACTCTCTATCCCTCACTCTTCCTCTCTGTAAAAAAAATCAATAAAATATATTTTAAAAAATTATGCAGCCCAGATATGTGTCCTTGATCAGGAATTGAACCCTCAACCCCTTTGGAACATGGGCCAACAGTTCTTTAATCACTGAGCAACACTGGCCAGGGCAGAGGATATATATATATATTTATTGGTTCTAGAGAGAAGAAGGGAGAGGGAGAGAGAGAAAGAGAAACATCAATGTGAGAGAGAAACACCCATAGGAAACTGGTTATGTGTCCTGAATGGGATTCAAACTCAGAACATTTTGGTGCATGAGATGAGGCTCAACCAATTGAGCCACACTGGCCCAGGCTGGGCTGTATAATCTTTTGTTTTTTTTCTTTAATTCTTTATTGTAGAAAGCGGTCCTATGCACTGTAGGATGTTTCGCAGCCTTCTTGGCCTCTACTCTCCCTCTGTTGTAACAATCAAAATTGCCCGAAAACATTACATGTCTCTAGGCAAGGGGGGAAGGGATTGGAGGGAGTGTAAATAGCCCCACCTCTCTACCCTTGAGCAGTGTGGCTTAGTGGTTGAAGGTTGAACCAGGAGGTCACGGTTCATTCTAGTCAGAGGTGCATGCCAGGGTTGTGGGCTGGATCCCCAATAGAGGGCATGCAGGAGGCAGCCAATCAATTATCCTCTCTCATCATTGATGTTTCTACCTCTCCCTCTCCCTTCCTATCTAAAATCAATAATAAAAATTTTAAAGTCACAGTGGAGCGTACCAGTATGCTGAAGGCAACTAATCAATGTGTCTCTCTCACATCAATATTTCTCTTTCTGTCTCTCCCCTGCCCTTCCACTCTCTCTAAGAAGTAATGGGAAACATTCTGCAGGCTAGAAAGGGTAAATGGGGGGTGTCATTTACAGTGGTTGGGTCTCAACAGCTGTCAACCTGTGATTCTCATCATTGATATTGCTCACTCTCTCTCCCTCTCCTTTCCTCTCTGATATATGTATATATTTTTTAAAATAATTAATAAAATGTCACATCATGTCATAGCCCTGCACAAATCTCTTTAAAGACTCCTCAAAATGGTTCCTGAAAAGGCCACAGGGCCCAGAGGACCTATCCAGGCAAGCTTCTGCCTCAGGCTGTTCCCTCTACCCAACCAGCTCCCCCTCCACCCAGGCTCACTCACCACCTCCTTCAAATCTTTGCTCACCTTTTCAATGAGGCCTTCCCAGACCATCCTCTTTAAAAATGCCAAGCTCCACCAACATAAATCCCCTTATCCTGCTCTGTTATCCCCTTAGCACTCATCATCTTGTAGCATATATCATAGCATATATCATATATCAAGGCGGAGACTTTTTAAAAAATATATTTTTTAATTGATTTCAGAAAGGGAGAGAGGAGAGAGAGAGAAATATCAATGATAAGAGAGAATCATTGTGAGCAACCCAGGCATGTGCCCAGAACCAGGAATCGAACCGTGACCTCCTGGATCATACGTGGATGCTCAACCACTGAGCCACACCAGCTGGGCGAGACTTTATTTTATCTACTGTATATCCTATGAGCCCAGATCTGTGCCTGGCACAGAGTAGATGTTCAATAAATATTTGTTAAATGAGCAACTTAGCTCAATATTTTTTAAAAATATTTTTATTGATTTCAGAGAGGAAGGGAGAGGGAGAGACAGAAACATCCATGATGAGAGAGAATCTTGGGCTGGCTGCCTCCTGCATGTCCCTACTAGGGATCGAGCCCGCAGCCTGGGCATGTGTCCTTGACCAGAATCGAACCCGGCACCTTTTACTCTGCAGGCCGACACTTTATTCACTGAGCCAAACTGGATAGGGCATTAGCTTAATATTTTAAAACAACTTGAAGGTGAATCAAAACATATCTGAGGCCAAATATAGCCCTTGAATCAATGGCTGTAACAAATGCTATTGCCCTTATATAATGGGAGGGGGAGGGTCCTGGGACACACCCACTCCCTAGGGTAGGGGCTGCCCTAAATCCTTTGAGGCAGGGGTTTAAAGGGATTCAAAGAGCCCAGACAGGAAAGCATAGGGACCTCCTCTACATCCCCAGCATCAGCAAAACTGGAAAAAGTTCAGACATCCCCTCATTCCATCTTTCATCCCAATTCATGATTATCAACCTCTGAACCCTCACTCTTCCCTCCCAAGGAAGAAGAAATGAGAGAGGGGAGCGGAGAGATGGACAGTCTCCATCAACAAACATTTATTGAGCTCCTGGTGTGTGCCAGTCACCAAAGAGGAGGGCGTGGAGGTATCACATAAGGTTTCCCCCTCAAGGAGCTTCTTGATGACCAGGGGAAAGGAAAAGGGGGAGAGCAGAAGCTGGTGTCAATCACAGGCCTCTCTCCTCTCTCAGGTGGTCTCAGGAAATGAGAGGCCCAGAAAGGGATAGCCTGGACAGGTGTCCAAAACATACACTCAGGCTGCACATGTACAAGACACACGTGCGGAGCCTACACAACTGAAGAACCGGTGTATAAAACAGGAGAAGTATAGGTGTCACACGTGGGCAGAATTCACCTGCAGAGTCCATAGGTGCATCAGCCATGCGTATGGCATAAGACATGAGAACTGCTTCTCCCAGCCAGGTTGGCTAGATGAGGGCAGGGCTCCAGGCCCCAGCTAAGGCCCTCAGGGCTGGGGCTGGTACTGGCCTTCCGTGGCCGTGAAGAAGTCGTCCAGCACGCTGCGCAGGTAGTCAAAGGTAGGCCGGTCCTCTGGGCGCTCCTTCCAGCACAGCATCATGAGGTGGTACAGCTCCTCTGGACAGTTGTCAGGTCGCACCATGCGGTAACCTCGCTCCAGGTTCTGAATCACCTCGGGATTGGTCATTCCTGGGGGTTGATGGGAGAAAAGACATCAAAGCCTCACTTTGGAAGCCCACAGGCAGGGGCAATGTGCAGATTATTTAATTGTTATGGTGGTGAGCACCATTCCGAAAGGATCTTGGTCTTCATCAATGGTTAGGCCTTACCATAAGTACCTGCTAAATGTCAGTTGTGCCCCTTGGAATGTCAGCTATGGCTTAGATACTCAACAACACATACTGTTGGCTGCCTTGGGAACCACCTCAATATTTTGAGCCTCAGTTTTCTCATTTGGAAAACAGAACAAATAGTTAACTCCTACCTCGGAGTTATTATGAGGATTGAATGAGATAGGGCATATAAAGCATGTAGTGCCTGGAAAGGAGATACTGCATAAATCACACTTGTGATGATTATTATTTGATGGGAAGATGGTGGTCAAGGTCCAGAGCAGGATGGGAGCCCACAGACACGATAGCAGTGGGACTTCCCTAGCTTTGGGACCAGGCACATTAGGAAGCCAGATGGACTCTGGGCCCCAGCAAAATAGTTCTGCATGGGCAGAGGTCTACCCGGTCCCTCCATGACCCAGAGGAAATAATTTTTGGGGCCAGTTCCCTGCCTTCGTACTGGTCCTATCCCACCTGGCAAGCTCCTAGCATGTGGACCCTGAGAGGACTTGATCCAGAGAACTGCATGATCATGGCAGAAACAGCTGCCTGTGTCTAAATTTCCCATGTGGCCTCTTATTTCTCCTTCAGTCTTCTGAGAGGAGACTGTGACAGGCAGTTCCCAAAGGCTAAACCCTTATGGTCCTGCAAAATGTGGGAATGGACCGTGCTCCATAGATACTCTTGCCCAGGCCTTGCCGCTTGGAGGCTTCCAGCTAAGGGTCCCTCGCCTTTCAAAATTAGCACATTGGAGGACAGAGGCCATGGAACTAAACAGCCAAGGCTAGAGTCAAGGCTGCAAGCCCATAGGCTAAATCCAGCCTAAACATATCCTCTAGACATACTTTGGTTTGGCTTCTGTAGTGTTTTTAAATAATTTAAATCAGCAGAGACCGGTTTGGCTCAGTGGATAGAGCGTCGGCCTGTGGACTGAGGGGTCCCAGGTTCGATTCCGATCAGGGGCATGTATCCTGGTTGCGGGCACATCCCCAGTAGGGGGCATGCAGGAGGCGGCTGACCGATGTCTCTCTTTCATCGATGTTTCTAACTCTCTATCCCTCCCTCTTCCTCTCTATAAAAAATCAATAAAAATAAAAAAATAATAATAATTTAAATCAATCACCAATGTTTGGAAATGGGCACATTTTTCTAAAGCTGCAAGTTTGGGCTTCTCTTGAAAAAAAAATCTATTTTTTGGGTCCTCATGCCTTTTGTTTTGGTGTTTCCTTTTTGTTAATCCTCCCCTGAGGACACTTTTTCCATTGCTTTTCAGAGAGAGTAGAAGGGAGGAAGGGAGGGGGGAGAGAGAAGAAAACATGGATATGAGAGAGACACAGTGACTGGTTGCCTCCCACATGCACCCTAACCCAGGGTGGGGAGAAACCACAACCAAGGTTCGTGACCTTGATAGGGAATGGAACCTAACACCCTCTGGTGCACAGGCTAACACTATAACCACTGAGCCAGGCCAGCCAGGGCTGGACCCCCAGCTCTTAAAGGCAACTGTCTGCTAGAGTAGATAGATGCAAGGTCACCCAGGTCCCCATAACTCCCCATTGTCTCCTTGATCCTGAAGCCACATTGCCATTTATCATCATGTTTACAATGTCTTTTCAGTTGTAACAGAGACATTGTCAATGGATTCACCTCTGTGGGCAGAGTGGAGGATACAGTCAATCAATGATTCGCTCATATCATTGATGTTTCTCTCTCTCTCTCTCTCTCCCCCATCCTCTCTGAAATCAATAATAATTTTAAAAAAATATGTTCTCAAGAGAAAATGATGCCAAAATTGTTTAGAAGTCTGGAAAAAAATCACACTCACACACAAAAAGGATATTATCTGGCCCATTTAAGCACTCAAGAGTGTTAGGTTTCGTTATTAATAATCACTTTGGGCAAGTGGCTTTGGGCAAGAGACCTCACCTCTCTAAGCCTGTTTCCTGATATAAAAAACAAGATTATCTTCGAAAGAGCTTGACTCATTATAGGTGTTCACTGAACACTGACTTCCCTTCCCTCTGAAGCTTTCTGTCTAAAGAGTGAGAGAGATGTAAACAACTAAGTCCCACTCTCTCCCACCCCTCCCTTTCTCTTCTGGACAAAGCCCTTTACCCCTGAATTCAGCCGAGACAGCGATGGAATCTTTTAAAAGGAACTTGCTAGGAAACTGGGGAAAGGAAATGGAACACAAAGACAGGGCACGGAGGTCACGGAGCACAGTGGCCAGATTTTAGAAGCTTCCCCCATCCCAAGAGCAGTGTGCACAGGACTGCTCCCAGGAAGGTAAAGGCACCTTAGAATCGGAGGGCTTTTCCTGCCCTGGACTTGTCCCGTCGCAGAACCCAGGGAAAGCGCTGGGGCTGGAAGCCCACTCTGGTTTTCTTGCCAAGGACCCTCAGGAAACAGGCTCAGAGAGTGAAGTCACTGCCAAAAGTGATAATTAATAACAAAACCTAAACTCTTGAGTGCTTAAATGGGCCAGATAATATTCTTTTTGTGTTGTGTGTGTGTGATTTTTTCCAGACTTCTTAACAATTTTGGCATCATTTTCTCTCGAGAACATATATTTTTTTTAATTATTATTATTGATTTCAGAGAGGAAGGGAGAGGGAGAGAAAGAGACAGAGAGAGAAACACAAATGATATGAGAGAATCATTGATTGACTGTGTCCTGAGGCATATGCCCCTTACTAGGGATCCAGCCTACAATCCAGGCATTTGCCCTTGACCAGAATCGAACCCAGGATTCTTTAGTCCACAGGCCAACACTCTATCCACTGAGCCAAACCTGCTAGGGGTGGGCCAGGTAATAGTCTAACCTTACATTTTACATTTGGGAAAAGAAGGAATCATCTGATCAAACAGAAAGTTCATATCACAGCATGTCTGATCATGAAAGGCAGGCTTTGTCTCCCAGGCCAGAACCTTTTCACCCATATGAGGCTACCTGTGTTGGAACTAAAAAGAAGAGCGGGAATTATTGAAGGGAGGGAGAGAGAGAGAGAGAGATCCAGAGACACAGATGAAAGTCAGCCATGGTTGATTGGTACACTCTCTGGTGATATCGGAGTCACATCTCTGAGAAGATGGAGGAGAAGCAACTAGAAAGTTTTCAAGTTCTGAGCCTGGGAAGAAGTGAGTGGAAAGACATGGATTTTACTGCCCTGCCTCATCACCCCTTTTAGTTCCTGCCTTTGGTCCTGACCTGGGTAAGGGATGCGACCATGGGTAACAATCTCCGTCAGCAAGATCCCGAAAGACCACACGTCCGACTTGATGGTGAAAGTACCATAGTTGATGGCTTCCGGCGCTGTCCACTTAATGGGAAACTTGGCCCCTGTGGGGAGGCAGAGTGAGGTCACCTGGGTCTGCTTGGCCTCTAGGTCCCAGACTTCCCTTATATCCCGCACCTACCCTCCCTGGCTGTGTACTCGTTGTCCTCAATGAGGCGTGCGAGGCCAAAGTCTGCAATCTTGCAGCTCAGGGTCTCAGACACCAGGATGTTGGCAGCCCTCAGATCACGGTGGATATAATTGTGCTCTTCAATAAATGCCATGCCCTCTGCAATCTGCAGGTCAGGTATGGGTTGGTCAGCAGTGGTGGGCCAGACATTCTTACCCTGCTGGCCTGTGCCCATGCCCATGCCCAGCCCTCCCAAGTCTCCTTACTTGGGCTGCCATATCCAGGAGTTTGTTGATGGTTAGCTTGATGCCGACAGGGGTCTTGAGAAAGTCCACCAGGCTCCCTGTGGGCAGAAGCAAGAGTTGCTGATCCAAGTTGCCAGAGGAGAGAGCTACCGACCTTTCTTCCCTAACTGTATGTAGGGGGTGTCTAGAAGCAGTGTCTTCTATGTGGAAAGGAAGAGGAAGGCCAGAAAATGGAGGAGTGTGTCTTCAGAGTGAGGAGTTTTGGGACAAGTGAAGGTCTTTCCACGGGACTAGGATGGGGCATGCTCAAAGGGTCCTGTAAGCTTTTTGTCACACATGGAGTAGAGCTCAAACTCCTCAGCCAGCATCCAAAGCTTTGTAGTTTTTTCTCTTCCCCGACTCCTGCTACCCTGGTTCCACCCACCATAGACAATTTCAACATTTCTCACATAGACCACTGCATTCTCACCCCAAAGTCTCTTTGTCCCATCTCTGCCTCACTTTCCTTTCATGGCCCAGCTAGACTATCCCGCTAGGTAACTTTTCTAGATCCTACTAGACATAATAAATCAAACCACCATCGTCATTCTCTGGGGCATGCTGGAACTTTCCTGGTGCACAAACTCTGGTTTTCCTGGTGCACATAACTAAAATGAGAGAGCAGGCACCTTGCTTTGTCTATCCATGTTCCAGTGCTCAGTCCAAAGTAAGCAGCAATAAATGTGTGCTGCATGCATTAAAAGGAGTGTGGAGCCGGAACCAGTTTGGCTCAGTGGATAGAGCGTCAGGCTGGGGACTGAAAGGTCCCAGGTTCGATTCCGGTCAAGGGCATGTACCTTGGTTGCGGGCACATCCCCAGTAGGGGGCGTGCAGGAGGCAGCTGATCGATGTTTCTCTCTCATTGAGGTTTCTGGCTTTCTATCCCTTTCCCTTCCTCTCTGTGAAAAATCAATAAAATATATTTAAAAAAAAAAAAAAGGAGTGTGGAGCCCTAACCGGTTTGGCTCAGTGGATAGAGCGTCAGCCTGCAGACTGAAAGGTCCCAGGTTCAATTCTGGTCAAGGGCATGTGCTTTGGTTGCAGGCACATCCCCATTAGGGGTTGTGTAGGAGGCAGCTGATGGATGTTTCTCTCTCATCGATGTTTCTAACTCTCCCTCTCCCTTCCTCTCTGTAAAAAAAAACAATAAAACATATATTTTTTAAAAAGGAGTGTGGAAAGTAGTGCGTGGAGGCCTGACAGGTTGGGAGTTGCTGGATTGGAGCTAGTAACTGCTGTCCCTTCTTAAGAGGTTAAAGCCCTGTGTGAAGATGACAGCAACCTGTGTGTCCCCACTCTCTGAACACTGAAGTCGTCACCAAAGATAAAGGCCTCACCCCCGCACATAGACTGCCATTCCTCCATGGCAGATGTTGCTAATCAATCCTAGCACTCACTTCCAATGAGCCTCAGAATCCTTCTCAACACAGAACCCCAAGCAACTACCAACTAACGTCGGCTTGTAGAATAAAATCTATTTGCCATTTCCGGAACCCATTAGCCAAAGAACAGCTTTTCTCCCTTCCTGAAGGAGGGAGAGCCCTTATACTTCCAAAGGATCAGAGCTGGGTAACCACAAACTTAGTGAGCAGTTAACATCTGGCAGGCACTGCTGGAACTGCTCTCTGTGCTTTAACTCTCTCTCCACAGCGTGACCATTGCATTGCGAGAAAGTGACCATTGCATTCTAATCGCCATGTTACAGATGAGGACACCACGGCGGAGAGAAGCGAAGTCGTTAGCTCAAGGCCACAGAATTGTGAAACCACAGCTCTAACCCGAGCAGGCAGGCTCTAGAGACCTTAATGATTTCTCTATGTTATTTCTGGGTTTCTGCTGTTTTACTTAGGGAAACGGAGCACCAGATGCAGGTCAGGAACTTGGCCTGTGACACACAGCAAATCTGTAGCAAATCTAGGCCTGGAAATTCCTATTTACCGCCCTGGGGCTCTGACTGCGCAGTAACAGACCAAGGGAGGGGGAGGGGCTCGCGGAGAACTGACAAAGAGGGCTTTGGGGCAGATCTGGCCTCCCAGCACTCAGGGGCAGAAGGGAAAGCAATGGGACTAGGGACCCACTCATTTCCTGAAAACAAGCATCTTTAGATCAAGGTAGGGCTTTGAAGGCAAAGGGGACTTGCAGGTCAGGGAAGACGGGGGCTGAATGCTCTTCTAGAGCCTGCCACCTGAGGCAGGGCTCCCAGACAGGCCCGAGGAGGACACCCTCTCTTCTCGCCCCTGGCGCTGAGACTTCAGGTGCCCAGGAAAACTCTAGCAGCTGCAGTGCTGTGCCAGGAGCAAGAGCAGAGGGGACGGCCGCGCCCACCATTCTCCATGTATTCCGTGATGATGTAGATGGGCTCCTGGGTGACCACCGCGTAGAGCCGGACCAGCCGCTGATGCTGCAACTGCTTCATGAGGTTGGCCTCAGCCAGGAAGGCGTCGGGGGACATGCTGCCCTGCTTCAGGCTCTTCACTGCCACCTTCGTGTGCCCGTTGTAGTACCCTGGGGTGGGGAGGGGGTGGAGGAAGTCACCCAGACTGCAGGGGGACTCTTGGACCTCAGCGGACGCCTCCCTTCCTCCTTCCTCTTCCCCCCTGCTACCCCCCCACCGCAGTCCAGGAGGGCCTCACTTACCCATCCACACCTCCCCGAACTGGCCAGCCCCCAGCCGCTCCACCAGCTTCAGTGTCTCCCTGGGGACCTCCCACTCGTCCTCCCACCACGGCTTCTGGGGCTTCTGGGTCTGGCAGGGGCGGCTCAGCCGCGTGCATAGCCCGTCTGGAGCATCTGCGAGGACAAGGGAGGGAGCGGGGACTTCACCCAAGTCCCGTCTAGGGAAATGGCCTGGCAGGGGAGGTGTGGACACCTGCGGCTGCAGGTAGGCCCCTCACCCCTGCCGGCAATGAAAGAGCATGCTTAGTGATGGGTGGAGCGTATCCCCGAGAGGGACTGGGGGAGGCGGGCTGCTAGGACACCGGTGAGCGAGCCTCAGGCCCACGCCCGAGGGGTGCTGCTGCGCTCACTGGTGTAATGGCGGACCAGCTCCTGCAGGCCGGGGAAAGTGATGCGCGGGGAGATGTAGAAGCCGCCTTTGTCCAGGTTACGGATCTTGTAATGTTTCACCACCTCTCCTTGGTTCTGGTCGAAGTCCCGAACGGACAGGGAAAACGATCCTGAACACAAAGGAGAGGTGAGCGAACGTCCGAGGGGGAGGGGTGGCCCACGGCGGGTGCACCTTCGCCTCCGCGCCCCGGCCCGCAGGCTCGCCCCGCCCGCCCCGCGGCCCCGCCCTCCAGCCCGGGCCCCGCCCACCAGCCAGCCCGGACCCCGCCCACCCTCCAGCCAGGGCCCCGCCC
>JAAGEH010000030.1:3331737-3422472 GCA_011751065.1 Lasiurus cinereus | reverse complement strand
CACCAGCCAGCCCGGACCCCGCCCACCCTCCAGCCAGGGCCCCGCCCCGCCGCTCACCCGCGGTGCTCTCGCTCTCCCGGATCAGGAAGGAGCCGTGCGTGTTCCCGGGAGCCAGGAGCTGCCGTTCAGCATCCTTGCGACTCAGGTTCTTGAAGAACCAGCTGCGCAGGGCAGAGCGCAAGCCGTCGGTGTCTGAAGGTGCTTCCTCCGTCACCCCTCTAAGCAGCCCTCCTCTGCTCCGGGGTCCCTAGGTCCGCTTGCTCCTCCCCATTCCCCAGACGAGTCCCCACTCACGGTTCGGGCTCCAGGCTGTTCGCTTTGGCCACGAAGTTGAAGGGGATGAAACCTTCCTGCCCGGTGGTCAGACTCTGCGCCTTCCACCACTCGCCGTTCCTGAGAACATCGGTGGTCAGCGTGGCTCGCTCAGCCTGGACTCGGCTGGAACCCCCTCCCCACCCCCTCCAGAGCCCCAGCTGTTAATGCCACCCCACCCTCCCGCTCCGCACGCTCCAGCCTCTCATTTTGTCTCCAGGGCGCCTACTGCAAGCCAGTCCGGACCTGCAGGAGGGCTGCAGAACCCGGGGATCCGCTCCCTCACTCCCTCACCACCGCAGGGCAAGGATAGGGGGGGGGGGCATGGACGGGACACTCACTGCTCCAGGACACGAAGCTGTTCACCCTTTTCGAATCCCAGGTCCCCATCGTGAGAGGGCTCATAGCTGTGCAGGGCGATGACCAGGTTGTCTGTAAAGACCAGGAGGCGTCAGGGAGAACCAGCCGGAAATAGGCTGGGAACACGGAGTTCAGAAGTGACAGGGCAGAGCACAAGACTGGGGCCAGAGAAGTAGGGCAGATTAGAAGGTAAATGGGGAGGAGATGGAGGCCAACAGCCAGAGATGCACAGGCCTTCTCTTCCGGGCCCTGCTGGCTGAGGTCACCTTGCAGTGGAGAAGCTGGGGGGTTGGTGTCCTGGTAGGTGACCAGTGGATCCCGCACCTCAGAGCCATTCCGGATGGGCAGCTGTGGGGTAGGGGAGGAGAGTAAGGTCAGAGAGCACGAGGCTGGGTCAGATCCTGGCTCCCCTCCCCACCACCCTGATCTTCACTTCTCCAGCCTGGCTGGGTCTTCCTCTCCCTGAATTTGCCAACTACTTGCTGTGTGGCCTTAGCAGAGTCCCTTGCCTTCTCTGAGCCTCTTTTCCTTTCTGTATTGCAGAGGAGAGAGCCGCTCTGTTATGTCAAGGACCTGTCGTGGTGGCCCACTTCGTCCTTCTGAGTGTGCACTCCACCCGGCTCCCTCACCAAGCCCCATGTCTTGCCTCTTACCGTGGCCTTGCCATCCAGTGAGACTATGGGGTAATGGCAGTTCTCACATACATCGATGTTTTCCATCCAGTCATCTTCAGGGTTTGAGCTGCAGCCACAGCCCATGGTCCCTGGGGGAATGGAGAGGAGCTTAAGGGGTTCCCCCAACATCTGCTCGCCCCACATCCGACATACTGGGACCTCGCCCTGAAAACTTCCAGAAGCACCGGAGGTTGTTAGCCCTCCTCCCCAGGCCCCCATTCACCAGCCATAGAAAAGCCGAAATGGGGACCTAGCTATTAACTGATGCTCCCTCGGAGCCCCCCTGCCACAAGTAAAGTCACACACATCCCAGTCGTAGGCCCCGCCCCCGCACCTGGGATGGGCAAACCGACAAAGCACCTTTGTTAGTCTAGCTGCCCGCTTCCTGCCTCTCCCCCAACCTCTCTCTCTCTCTGCCCATCCCCCATGTTGGGGACTAGCCACTAGAGATCACACATTTCTTCCAAACCCTGGGAAAGACCTAAGTTTTGATCCGCCCGTACTTTAGAGGTGTGTGCGCCCCACCTCCTAACACAATCCCCCTCTCCCGCCCAGAAGGCTAAATGAGAGACTCCTGCTCCCCAAACTCAGCCATGGGGCCTCTGCCCCCTTCCCCTCCCACACAAGTCTCCTTCAGAGGGTTCCTTCTGCTTCTCCCCAGCAGAAAATCCTTCAGTGGCCCTATTGGCTGTAACTTTTTTTTATTTGTTGGCTTGCTTTAGCAGTGGAAACTTTTTGTCAGATGAAATCAAGCAGAACCCCATAGATAAAGCAAAAATGGAGCTGTTGTGCCTGAAGCCCAGTGGGGCCTCTCTCTGAAGCCCCTACCGGTCCCCAAGACACCTCTTTCCCTGGGCTGCTCCTCAGAACTGCTTGAAAAGCACTAGTCCTCAGATAAAGTTAAATTTACCATGTGCTCAAGACCCTTTAATATCAAGATCAAATCCACTTCCTCAGTTTATTCTTACACACACACACACACACACAAGCACCCCCGCCTGCACATTCACACAGTCGGTGTTTTGAGCTACACTTGTCTCTTCCAAACACCCCACACTACTTTCTTACTCCAATGCCTTTGCACATATGCTTCTCCTGCCTTGGGATGCTCTCTTTTCGTCCATCTATTGAACTCAGTTTTCAAGGCACAGCTCACATATTTCCTACTCTGTGAAGCCTTCCCAATGCTCTTTGTTTTTCCAGTTCTACTCAGGCCACAATCATCAACTTAGGCACTGACCAGGTTCCAATCCCATGGCCTCTTCCACCCCTTGATGAGGTGGGGGGATGCCTGGAGAACAGAACCTGTGCTTTATTTGCTTGAATGCCCAGCACCCAGAGCTAGTTGTCATTTATAAATATCAAGTAGGGCTCCGGCCAGGTAGCTCAATTGATTAGAGCATTGTTCTGATACACAAAGGTATGGGTTCGATCTGCAGTCAGGGCACATATAAGAAACAACCAATGAATACATAAATAAACGGAACCATCTCTCTCTCATACACAAACAAACAAATAAAATTGACTGGTATATGAAGGGTTAATACACAGATTCTCTCCCTGATGAGAAAAAGCTAAAAAGTTCACCACCACAAAACAACTAATACAAGAAATGTTAAAGGGACTTCCAAAAGAAGAAGAAGAAATATGAATAATAAAATGCCAATAACTACATACCTATCAATAATTAGTTTAAATATAAGTGAATTAAATCTAATCAAAAGACATAGGGTAGCTGAATGGATAAGAAAACAAGACCCATACCTATGTGGCCAACAAGGGACTTATTTCAGATCGAAAGACACATGCAGACTGAAAGTAAAGGGATGGAAAAATATATCTCATGCAAATGGAAATTTAAAAAAGGATGGGGTAGTAATATTTATATCAGACAAAATAGACTTTTAAAAAAATCCTCTCTTGAGGATATGTTTTTATTAATTTTTTAAATTTTATATTTTAAAATATATTTTTATTGATTTCAGAGAGGAAGGGAGAGGGAGAGAGAGAAACATCAATGATGAGAGAGAATGATTGATCAGCTGCCTTCTGCATGCTCCACAGTGGGGACGGAGCCTGCAACCCTGTCGTGTGCCCTGACTGGGAATTGAAGCATGACCTCCTGGTTCATAAGTTGACGCTCAAGCACCGAACAACACCGGCCAAGCAGACAAAATAGAGTTTAAAACAAAAGCTATAACAAGATACAAGGAAGGACATTTCATATACAATAGCTACAATTTGGAAGCAACCAGAGTGTCCATCAATAGACAATCGGATAAAGAAGATGTGATACATATGAATATACAACAGAATATCACTCTGCTATAAAAAACAATGAGCTCTTACCATTTGCAAAAACATGGATGAATTTGGAGGATATTATGATAAGTGAAATAAGTCAGCTTTAGAAAGATAACTAACAAATGACTTCACTTACATGTGGGATCTAATGAATAGAATAAATAAAACAGAAACAAACTCACAAATACTGAGAACTGGTAGTCTCCAGATAGAAGGAGGGTGGAGGGGCTGGGTGAAAAAGATGAAGGAATTAAGAAGTTCAGCCTGGCCGGTGTGGTTCAGTGTTGAGTGTCAACCTATGAACCAGTTACTGGGTTGCAAAGTACAGCATAGGGAATGTAGTCAATAATATTGGAGCAACTATGTATGGTGCCAGGAGGATACTACACTTTGTATGTTATATAAATGTCTACCCACTATGTTGTACACCTAAAACTAATTTAGTATTGAATGTCAACTGTGATCAAACAATTTAAAAAATTGTTTTAATGCGCAGATTCTCCCATCTGTAAGGTCTTAGCAGCCACCAAATCTAATCTCTGATTTTAGGTGAACAAACCAAGGCCCAGAGAAGCCTACTTAAATTCACACAACTTATCTAGCAGAACAAAGCTAGAGTTGTTAACCCATGCTGGGCCCAAGTGGAAAAAGGTTTGAGTTAGCAAGAATTAAGGACATATGTCAATTATACCTCAATTTTGAAAAATTTATTTTAGTGGGAAGAAGAGAGAAAGGGAGAGCAAGAGGGCGCGCACACGACAGAGAGAAAGAAAGAGAGAGAGAGAGAGAGAGAGAGAGAGAGAAAGAGAGAGAGAGAGATCCATGTAAGAGAGAAACATCAATTGGCTGCTTCCTGCACACCCCCCACTGGGGATTGAGCCTGCAACCTGGACATGTGACCTGACCAGGAATCAAACCATGACTTCTTGGTTCATTGGTTGACGCTCAACCACTGAGCCACCCGGCCGGGCAAGCTTCTGTTTCTGTTACTTTTCTTTTTTAATAATTCCTTATTGTTGAAAGTATTACATATGTCCCAAGTTCCTGTTTTTTAAACTGAGATGCTCATAAGCTCTCAGGGTACCAGAGTCACTGGTGAGCATCTTCCCAGAGCATCTTCCTTGACCTTCTTCATATAGTTAAACAAACCCAGATCTATTATGCAGGAAAACGCAAAATGTACGTGGAATTTTAAGCCAAATCAAGGAAAAGGGGACACATTAATCCCCCCCCTACTGTTAGGAGTCTTGGAGGAGGTTAGGGGGTAGACATTTGAGAAATTGCTCAGCCACAGTCCACCCTCTGTGGCTGCAAATGCCTTTGTTTTAACATTAAAATTTATTGGGGTGGTCAACATGAACATATACGTTTCAGGTGTAGGTTTTTCTGTTATATGATCTGTGTATTGCACCGTGTGCCCACCACCCAAAGTCAAATCTTCTCCCATCATCACGCAGATGGCTTTTTGACTGCTATTTTTATTCTGATCAGGGACTGGTTAGTATTAAAAGCCTTCAGTAAAAGCCGAGACTGGTTTGGCTCAGTGGATAGAGCGTCGGCTTGCAGACTGAAGGGTCCCGGGTTTGATTCCGGTTGGGGGCATGTACCTTGCTTGTGGGCACATCTCCACAGTGGGGAGTGCAGGAGGTGGCTGATCGATGTCTCTCTCTCATCGATGTTTCTGACTTTCTATCTCTCTCCCTTCCTCTCTGTAAAAAATCAATAAAATATATTAAAAAAAAAAAAGCCTTCAGTAAAGGACTGATGACGACCTGGAGCCTGCCTAAAATAAGCTGAGGTATCTAGTAAGGTTGTGAGCATCCTGTTGTTTGTGCTACTCACACAGGCCTTAGGAAACCACAGGTTGGTTATCATGTAGTTGAGAACACCAACGTCAGATGGTGTGTGGACTGAGATCAGTTAGGTCCCTCCCAGGACTGACATTCTTGGAGGCCCTGGGAAAGGCTAAGAAAAAGATGAGAAAAGTTTGGGGTTATGAAAAGAGGGGATGAACTGGGATGCAGGAGTGAGAAGAGGTCAGAAAGAATCATAGGCCTGAAAGCTGGTACCAAGTCCAGGCTGGGGTCCTGGGGAGGGAAAAGGAACCTCAAGGCTTTGGGCAAGAGTCTGGGAGGTGATACAGGCAGGTCCTGATCCTGGACTGACTCTGGGCCTATCAGAGAGGACCTGACATCCCTAAAGACTGGGGCCATGAGTGGAAAAAGTCAGGTCTTGTTAAGTTAAGCGGAAAGGAACTCTGTAACTCTGCCAGTATCTGCCCCCTAAGTATTTCCTCCCTGGCTTGCTTTGTGCTCCTGAAGCGCTCCAGCCGCAGGTAGCAGATCCTGCTCGCTTCAGTGTAGGGCCTGGCAGCAATCAGAAACGCCTAGGACCTGTCAGTGTCAGGGGCTCCCAGTCTAGAGCCACTGGAAGCGACCTGGTCCTAGGAGGCCCCAGGATAATGTTGAAGGCCTGCAGTTTATTTCAATATTTTAAAAGTCTAAAGGGAAATTGTATTATTGTTTGTTTCTTCATTTGACAAATTGGTTTATTGTTTCGTTAGTGCAGACTTAGTTAAGTCTCTGATTAAAATTTGAACTAGAAAACAAGAAAATTAGTACCTAACTGAGATAGTTTAATGGCAAAAACTTCAAATCATAAGATCCACAGGGTGTGTTTGTGGGGGGAAGGGAGGAGTAGGTAAAACAGAGGCAAAGGAGTCCTTGAGAGAGAAGAGTTTAGAAGCCCTAATGTAATTCACAGCCTCGTTTTAAAGATGAAGAAGCCAGGGGATCAGAGAAATGCCCTAATTTTCCTGGTAGTACACGACTCTTGGCAGACGTGACACTCAAATCAGACCCTTACCTCCTTTATCAAGGTACTCTACTCGTATTTTTTTTTAATAAACTTTATTGATTTTTCACAGAGAGGAAGGGAGAGGGATAGAAAGTCAGAAACATCAATGAGAGAGAGACATCGATCAGCCGCCTCCTGCACGCCCCACACTGGAGATGTGCCGGCAAGCAAGGTACATGCCCCCGCCGGAATCAAACCCGGGACCTTTCAGTCCGCAGGCTGATGCTCTATCCACTGAGCCAAACCGGTCTCGGCAAGGTACTCTACTCTTATTCCTTGAGAAGTCTAAAGAGGGTGAAGGATCCTGAGAGGTCACGGAAAAAAAATGGACAGGGAGGCAGGTGTGACAGAATTGGATCCAATCTCGATCAAAAATGTAATTATTGTAGCTCAGCCAGTGTGACTAAGTGCAGGAGGCAGCCAATCGATATTTCTATATCCTTCTCCCTTCTTCTCTCTCTAAAATCAATAAGAACATATTTTTTTAAATATATTCTTATTGATTTCAGAGAGGAAGGGAGAGGAGAGAAAGATAGAAACATCAATGATGAGAGAGAATCATTGATCCGCTGCCTCCTGCATCCCCAACCTACAACCCTGGCATGTGCCCTTGACCGGAATTGAACCTGGGACCTTTCAGTCCGCAGGCTGACAAGTATCCACTGAACCAAACCAGCTAGGGCAATAAGCACATATTCTTTTAAAATGTAATCATTGTTCTGTTAACAAAGTTTTTTCTCTTCAAGACAATTCTCCCTCTACCTAGAATGCATGTTTCTGAGTGTACATTTACCTGATTGGTGAGTGCAAGTGCGTACATATGGAGGCATATGACTCAGTAAGCATTCCTGCTAATGTATGCATAACCATGGGTGTGTATGAGTCAGTGCATGCAGATGGAGATATACAAAAATAGGGGTATGTATAGTGTGTGCCTGTCCCTGTGTAATTGTGAGATCTTATATAGATACATCTATTTATATAAAATGTGGGTCCCATTCTGATCTTTGCTTGACAGAGATTGCTGAGTACCCAAAATTATATGACCAGGTTAATAAATGAAGTCAGTAAAAAGAAAATAAAAATTAAAACTTAGGCCGAAACCAGTTTGGCTCAGTGGATAGAGAGTCGGCCTGTGGACTGAAGGATCCCAGGTTCGATATGGTCAGGGGCACGTGCCTTGGTTGCGGGCACATCCCCAGTGGGAGGTGTGCAGGAGGCAGCTGATCAATGTTTCTTTCTCATCGATGTTTCTGGCTCTCTAGCTCTCTCCCTTCCTCTCTGTAAAAAATCAATAAAATATATTTACAAAAAAAATTATAACTTAGTAGAAATTTCTCATTGTCTGAAAGAAAAAAATCCAAGGAATCCCAAGGGCTTTCAGAACCAGCAATGAGGGCAGATTCTGGGGTAAATGAAACAGGACATTCTCTTTTCAAACTCAGAAATTCAAAGTCAACAGCAGAAATTTTATAGATTCTAAACCTCCTCTGACTAGGGTCTGAAATGTTCTCCCTCAAACCCAAGGCTGTCCATGGTCTACAGAGCACTTTGTGCCATTTAGAGGGCCACCCGTCCCTGGGGTTAAACAACTTGAAGAGGGAGCCCTGTCTGATGTGGTTCAATAGATTGGCATGTCATCCTGTACACCACTGGGAAGGTAGTGAGTTCGATTCGATATGATTCCTGGTCAGGACACCTACAAGAGGCAACTGATAGATGTTTCTCTCTCTCTCCTCAATAAAACAAACAAAAAATTTGGAGAGTGCAGTGAGGGATAAATTTCAGTCCCCATCCCTTCTTGCCTCTCAGTGAAGTACTCAGCACACACACACAGTGGCCCTGCTCACATTGCATAGAACTGATCAAAAATCCCAGGCTGGGGGAAATCCTGGACTAGATTTTCTGGTTCCTGGCTTGTTTAGGAATCATATCAGGATGAGTTCTGATTCTTGCTAATGCATTTACTTTTATCAACTCCATAAACATGATCATAGACATTACCTGGCCTGGCTGGCCTTAGAATGTGTTTTACCCTCTTTAAAAAAAAAATTATTTGTTGTTGTTGTTGTTGGTTTCAGAGTTTTAGAGAGAGCAAGGAAGAGGGACACACAGAGAGAAACATCAATGATGAGAGAGTCATTGATCAGCTGCCTCGTACATACTCCCTAATGGGAATAGCGCCCACAGTCCCGGGCATATGCTGTGACCTGGAATTGAATTGTGACCTCCTCATTCATGGGTCAACGATCAAGCACTAAGCCACAAGGGCCAGGCTGTTTTGCCCTCTTTACATTAATCAAACAAACAAACAAACAAACAAAAAACACCTTTTCTTCCATGAAGTATAAACTTATTCATTTACTAAATATTCTGTCCGAAATGTGTGCTAGCTTCTTATCTGGGTTTCTCAGGCTTCTTTACAGAGAGCAAGCCGGCTAGTCCACTGCAGACCACTGTTGTACTGTGGGCAACCTTGTGGCAAAATCTGTCAGGAATAATTTCAAGGCCTTTTTCTTTGGCCAAGATTTGGTTATTGGCAAAGTCGCAAATGTTCAATGAATGCCTTTAGCTATGGGTTGCCCACACAGAACCCTCATCACAGTATTCAAGAATCAAGGTTGGCAGACATGGTAAGTAAATTCTGGGTGAAAAAGGAATGTGTCCTGAGTTGCCTCCTTCTTTCTTTCTTTCTTTCTTTCTTTCTTTCTTTCTTTCTTTCTTTCTTCCTTTCTTCCTTCCTTTCTTTCTTTCTTTCTTTTTTTAAAATATTTTATTGATTTGTTACAGAGAGGAAGAGAGAGGAAAGAGCTAGAAACATCGAAGAGAGAGAAACACAGATCAGCTGCCTCCTGCACATCCCCCACTGGGGACATGCCTGCACCCAAGGTACATGCCCTTGACTGGAATTGAACCCTGGGACCCTTCAGTCTGCAATCCAATGCTCTATCCACTGAGCCAAACCAGTTAGGACCATGTATTCCTTTTTTATATAATACCACTTTTGAATGAACTCTGTGAGTTCAGGGTTTTCAAAAATAGGGAACATGGCCGAAATGGGTTTGGCTCAGTGGATAGAGCGTCGGTCTGCGGCCTGAAAGGTCCCAGGTTCAATTCCGACCAAGGGCATGTACCTTGGTTGCGGGCACATCCCCAGTAGGGGGCATGCAGGAGGCAGCTGATTGATGTCTCTCTCTCATCAATGTTTCTAACTCTCTGTCCCTCTTCCTTCCTCTCTGTAAAAAATCAATAAAAAACATTAAAAAAATAATAAATAAAAATTGGGAACATGAAGATAAGTCTCAAAGGAGACAAGACCATACAATGGAGTCAAGACAGTCTTGTCAATAAATGGTGTTGGGCCGAGACCGGTTTGGCTCAGTGGATAGAGCGTCGGCCTGCGGACTGAAAGGTCCCAGGTTTGATTCCGGTCGGGGGCATGTACCTTGCTTGCGGACACATCTCCAGTGTGGGGTGTGCAGGAGGCGGCGGATCGATGTCTCTCTCTCATTGATGTTTCTGACTTTCTATCCCTCTCCTTTCCTCTCTGTAAAAAATCAATAAAATATAAAAATAAAATAAAATAAATGGTGTTGGGGAAACTGGACAGATACTTGCAAAAAAATGAAACTAGACCACCAACTTAGACCATAATAAACACAAAAATAAACTAAAAATGGATAAAGGACTTAAACGTATGTTGGGAAACCATCAAAATCTTAGAAGAAGCCATAGGCAGCAAAATAGCAGACATTTGTCATAGCAATATATTTAACAATACAGCTCCTAGGGCAATGGAAACTAAGGAGAAAATAAACAAATGGACTACATCAAATAAAAAGCTTTTGCACAGCAAAAGAAACCATCAACAAAACAATAAGAAAGCCCACTGCATGGGAGAACATATTTGCCAATGTTATCTCCAATAAGGGTTTAATCTCCAACATTTACAGGGAACTCATACAACTTAACAAAAGGTAGATAAAAAACCCAATTAAAAAATGGGCAAAGAACCTAAATAGATACTTTTCTAAAGAGGACATACAAAAAGCTGAGAGACATATGAAAACATGCTCAAAGTCACTAATCATCCAAGAGATGCAAATCAAAACAACAATGCAATACCATCTCACACCTGTCAGAATGGCTATCATCAACAAATCAGCAACAAACAAGTGCTGGTGAGGATGTGGAGAAAAAGGAACCCTCCTTCACTGCTGGTGGGAATGCAGACTGGTGCAGCCACTGTGAAAGATAGTACTATGGCGTTTCCTCAAAAAGTTAAAAATGAAACTCCCATTTGACCCAGTCATCCCACTTCTAGGAATATATCCCAAGAAAACAGAAACACCAATCAGAAAGGATATATGCACCCCTATGTTCATAGCACAATTTACCATGGCTAAGATTTGGAAACAGCCTAAATGCCCATCAACAGATGAGTGGATTAGAAAACTATGTAACATCTACACACAATGGGATATTATGCTGCTATAGAAAAGAAGGAATTCTTACCATTTGCAATAGCATGGATGGAACTAGAGAGCATTATGCTAAATGAAATGAGCCAGTCAAAGAAAAATAAATATCACATGATCTCACTCACTTATGGATAATAAAGAACATGATGAACAAAAAGATAGATATACAGGCAGAGAAGCATCGAACAAACTGCCAAACTACAGCAGGAAGGCTGGGGAGGGTTGAGGGGGAAGGTAAGAGATCAATTGAAAGACTTGTATGCATGCATGCATATAAGCATAACCAATGGACACAAGACATTGTGAGTGGGTGGGTGAGGGCATGTTGCAGGGAAGGTGTTAGGGGAGGCTGGAGGAAGGTCAATGGGGAAAAAAAGGAGACATATGTACTACTATTTGTAATACTTTAAACAATAAAATAAAAATATGTTTGAAAATTAAAAAAAAGAAGATAAGTCTCTTACATGCAAACAAGTCGACTTTATTCTCACAAACCGGAAGTGTGCTGAACATAGAACAGATTCTGACAGTTCATTGTTGCCATAAACAAGGCTACAGAGCAATTATGCTAAAGCTGGTATTTCTGGTAGAGGCCCTGCAACTAGTGACTTCTCTGTACCTAGTAATCCCTTGTGGTGAGTGCCCTCCCTCAGACCTCTGTGTTTATTTTGCGCCATGGGGTTTTATCAGGACAGAGACTTACTTACAGCTTGACAATCCGTGCTGCTTTATTATACTTGGAGTCTGCAGGTCATGGAGGCTCAGCTCACCATGTCCATGTCACAGTGACCCAAGTTCAACCCCAAGGCCTCCCAGTCTCTCACTGGCAGGTTACTAAATCTTTCCCAGCTTCCCCTAGTGACTTCATCTACAAAATTAGAATAAAAATAGACCTGCTTTTAGGGCTACTGTGAGCATTACATATGATATATAGAAGATCCCATATAATAAAGTGCTTAATGTGGTGCTCAGCACATAAAAGGACTAAATAAATGAGAATTATAGTTATTGGAGGCTAGCATGAACATTTCATTATACCAGCATTAAGCATTTTCCAGACTAAAATTATGAATCATTTTCATTTTTCTTTGACATTTTTTGGTACTTTCACGGACCACCTTTTCTCCTTTAGCATATTTACCTAAAATGAAACTTCTCTAACATAAATGGAAAACCAGCGTCGCCAGCCATAAATAGAAGTCAGTACATATGAAAATAAACACATAATTGAATACATAAATTCTCATTTGTAAACGCCTACTCATCACCCCCTGAAATCACTCACCCACATCAATGGTGCGCAGGCCATATTTTTGGAAATGCTGCATTGTGAGATAATTTTGAGCTTAGGCCTCTGTCAGTGAGTTTTCCTTTTCTTTTTCTTTTTAATATGCTTTTATTGGTTTGAGAAAGACAGGAAGGGAGAGAGAGAGAGGAAGAAAGTGAGAAAGAGAGAGGCCAAGATCAAGTGGACTCTTGCAACAGAGAGGAATTGACAGGTCTGCTCCAACCACGAAGACAAGAGGAGAAACAGTCCAGAGATGGAAGATGCTGATGCCATGCCAAGCGAGCAGTCAGCAGCTGTGCATCACTACAGGATGCCTAGGACCAAACCAGAGAGGGTCGGAGGGGCATTGCCACCGTTTGTCCACCATCCAGATCCCATGGCTGACCTGTACACATAAGGAACTGTTTGACATTGAAACTGGGACTCAGAACTATTGGACATTGAAATTGGGACTCAAACATTTTTTTGTTCTTATAGGTTTATTTCTAGGCTGCAGAGGCAAGATGTTTTTACAGAAAAGAATCAGGGGGAAAAAAACAACACAGATACAGAGGCAAAGAAACAATGAACAGGCGGTCGGTCGTACTACAGCGGGAAGGCAGGAGAGGTTGAGGGGGAGGAGCTGTAAGAGATCAACAACCGAAGGACTTGTATGCATATATATAAGCATAACCAATGGATACAAGACACTGGGGAGGAGGAAGGCAGGTGAGGGCATGTACTGGGGGTAGGGAAGGCCGGAGGGAGGGCAATAGGGGGGGAAAAAGGGAGACATATGTACTACTATTTGTAATACTTTAAACAATAAAAAAAAGACAAAGAAAGAGAATGAGGGAGGGAGGTAGAGAGGTATCAGTTGCTTCCCATACACACCCAACCTGGGTCTGGGCCCTGACCAGGAATTGAACCTGAAACCTTTACTAGTAGGTGCATGGAATGATGCAAATCCAAATGAGCCACACTGGCCAGGACAGACACAGGTTTGTTTTTTTTTTCTTTTTAAGGGAGGCCAGGGGAAGGTCAATGGGGAAAAACTAGCAGAATCAGTTCTATGTTCAGTTCTATATTTTTATTGATTTCAGAGAGGAAGGAAGAGGGAGATAGAGACATCAGTGATGAGAGAGAATCATTGATCAGCTGCCTCCTGCAGGCCCCCTACCAGGGACCAAGCCCCCAACCGGGGCATATGCCTTTGATCAGAATTGAGGCTCTTAAATCCGCAGGCTGACTCTCTATCCACTGAGCCAAACTGACTAGGGTGGCAGCATTTTCTTAATGGGCCAGCCTATTGACAAAAATTCAGTGGGCAATGTTTATGTACCAAGTTCTGGTCTAGCGCTGGGGATACAGAGGTGCACAAACAGAGAGGCTCCCATACATCTGGCCCTGCCCTCTGTGACTGAGTCGGGTGCCCCTCCGGCAGGCTACTCCATTTTCACAGGAAGCCAAGATGCCTGTCTTCGGCTCACTGATGGGTAATGCCTGTGACTCCCAACAACATTGACAACACAAAACGGCGATACTTGCCAAGAAACAGCATCTCAAAATCACCACCATTACCCACTTACCAAGTCAATGATGTTTAGCTAAAACTTAAAAAGGCAGGGTAGATCACATATTGACATGGAAAGACATCCCAGATATAACATGAACAGTAGTTACAGAGCAGAATGTAGAGTATAAGCATACTTGCATTTAAATATATATACATATATATATATACATACATACATACATACATACATATATAGGGGGTTCTTTTAAGCAGGGCTCTGTGCTAAGCCTTTATTTGAATGATTTCATGTAATTCTCATAACAATCCTATGAAGTAAGTGCTGTTATTATCCCCATTTTACAGATGCAAAAACTGAGGCCCAAACAGGGTAAAGCAATTTGCCTGAGGCCTCATAACAAACAAATAACTGGTAGAGTGACGATCTGAGCCTGAATTAACTTGCCTTCAGGGACTAGACTCTTAACCACCATACATAGGAAATTCTGGAGGAATGCACACCAAATTGTCCACAGTGAGCATGCCCCAGGAGTGAGATTGGAGGGACCTGCATTTCTTGCATTTCTTTACGTGCCTCTATACTGTTTGAATTTTTAAAATTCAAATCCTGTGCTACTTTTGCACTTGAAAAAAAACAACACAAACAAACAATAAAACCACCATCAACGCAAACACTCGGCTAAGAAACACCATCATTTGAGGATGATCAGTTCTACAGCCCGTCCTTCTATTCCTCTCCTTGTCTCAAAAGGAGGAGGTGATGCTGGGGCAAAAAAGGTTCTGAAACCAAGGACGTTTGGAAAACACAAACACAATACAGCTCCTTCATGGAGGGACTTCCAGAGTGTTAACAAGTTCAAGTCCCCCATGAAGCTACTCAGGACAGTTTGTAGCTGAGACCACGCTGATTTGGCTCTAGAACGCTTTTCTTTCCAAGCGCCTCAGGGAACTAGTGTTCTTTAGAACAAGCATTGGATATGCATCTACGGATACTTTTAAACCAACATTAACGTTGGTTGTTAGAGGAGGACACATCCCTGGATAGTATCGTGGTCGTGCCTGTCCCCATGCCACCCACACACCAGCTCTTCTCAGCATTGCTTTCACTGAATTAATGGCCTTAAAGCCATCAGCCTGTAGATGTGTGTATGGATTTGCAGGGTCCAATGCGTGTTGTCTGGGTAGCCCCTGCCTCTGAACATACATGAGGATATGCATTTTCCGATGAAGATATGTATGGTGTTTGTGTAGCTGTATGGGGGATCCTCTTCTAAGGCAGACCTGTAGCTTAGTCTACAATTCTCACACCCCCTATACACAGGAAACAAGCTCATTTGCAAAGCCACACCACAGGTGTGAGAGAATGGGTGGTTCACTGGTTTGCCAAGGCGCTGAGTGGGAGTAATTCTGGGTGTGGACATCCCTTCCTTTGGTGCACACTTGCAGGAAGATGGAGTGCCAAACCTCTGTTAAGCACCTACTATGTGTCAGGTACTACCCTGGCACACCACACTCATTATTTTCTCTTGGAGTACCCACAGGCACTCTGTAAGGGAGAGAGAGACTCATTATGGCCTTTTTAGAGATAAGTAAACTGGAGGTCGGAGACGCGAAGCCACTTGTTCAAGAAAATGGCAGAACCAGAATTGTGCCTGGGCCTGCCTGCCTCTGAAATGCGTGTTTTTGGCGTCGGCTGTCTTGCATTTGGTTTTGCTTTGAGATCTCTGCCGTCATGGTACTATAGGAACAGAACCCAGGGGCAGAGACTGTGGCTCCATGTTTTAGGGACTCTCCAGAGTGGGCCATTCTCCTCCTCAGAGCTGCCTCGACTCTTCCAGGATGCCCCCCAGATCACCCAGGCCGTCTTCTCCATCCTCCGCACCCGTCGCCTGTCCTCGGCCCCACCACCTGGCACTTTTTCCCTTTGAGAAGAACCTCTGCTTGAGCCCTGGGGCATCTATCCCTACAGGCTGCGTTGGTAGGAAGGGGGAACCGCTTACGCCTGTCCAGGATGTGGATGAGCCCCTGGGTTCAGAGAGAGTCCGCATGTTCCCCAGCCCCCACAGAAGTCTGCAGGCCTTGGAGCCAGGGACAGGAGAAAGGTTGGAACATGCTGACAAGATGGAAATTGTGTGTCAAGAAAAACTCCAGTGGCAGGGGAAACCTGGACGGTCTGGTACAGGTGGGGACTCCCCCCCAAAACTGAAGGCCACCACAGGTGGTGGTGAGGGGGTGGGCAGTTAGCTGACTATGCTTTCGTGGGCCTCCACCTTGCTGGGGCTTGAAGCAGAAATCCACAGGACCAATTGGCCCTATACCTGCAGTCACTGAGGAGGGTGGGGTGCAGTGGGAGCTAGCAGGCCAGGGGACGGGGGGAGGACATCCTGTGACACTTGGCAGGGGCAGGAATGGCAACTTTCCAGATGGAAGTTCCGATGTTCCTCACTCAGGGCCAACTACACCCCTGTCCGGGGTTAAAACAGCCCTTCCTCTCCCCTTCTCCCCTTCTTCTCTCCTCTCCAGCTTCCCAGGGTGCAGTCAGATGAAGGCCCCATCCCAGATGATACATATGCTCTCACATATCCATCCACTCCCAACCGGAGACTCCTCCCTCTCTCAAGCAATGCTGGTCCCTGCAGCTAAGATCTCTTCACGCTTGTCCATTCGGATGCTCTGGGTGATTCCGATCTCTCTCAGGAGATTCTTGCCGCTGGGTTCTGCCCCAGACACCAGAAAGATCCTAGGTCCCTGGAATCAAGCCTGTCCATTACCCTGCTCCATGGGAGGTCACAGCCTAGGCCATCACTCTGTCCCAAGGCCTGGCTCTGCCACTGCCTTGCTGAGGGACCGCCGGGAGAGAGTGCTTGGCCCTCTCCGGGTGTCAGGAGGCTCATTCGTCGTGGGATGAGGGACGGGACTTGGGGATTCTTTTTCTTTCTTTTTTTTGTACACGCGCTGCCGAAGCGAGCACCGACTTGGGGACTTCTGAACTTCTGAAGGTCATTGTGATACCTGGTAGTCCATGTGCCAGATCTCCAAGTGAGGTGGAGGCTGGTGGTGGGCAGAGTGGCAGAACCAAGAGCCAACATCTACCCAGGAAAGAGGCAATCTGGCCGCGCTGCCTGCCTCCTGCCTGACCTTCAGCAAGGCTCTTCTGTTCCCCGCGCCTGCCGGGCCCTCTGTCTGGTTTCATCCCCCTCATCTCAGGTTCCCAACCACAGCCCCTTGACCCCTGTTCCCAGCACTCCTTACCTGCCCAGCCCAGGAGCCCTCTGGCCCCATTCACATGGTCCTCCCGGCCTAGCCTGGCTGCCCAGTTTCAGCTCTCCTCGCCGCCCTGGTAGCCACCACCTGACTCCTCGCGCCCACGTCGCACCCTGACTTCCTGCCTCCTCCCGAGGGCTCCGCAGCCAACCGGGCCCCAGTAGCCCAACCACAAGCCTCCAGTACCCCAAGCTTCCTGCCACCAGACTCCCTCGTGCCTCAGTCCCTGAGGGTCCTGTACATCTCCAGGCCTCGTTCTCCTCACCTGGAGGGTGGCACTTGGAGAAGGGAGGACATTTGATGTTATCATCCTCCTGCCCTCCAGGGTGCACCCGGACAAGAGACTCAAGGGCAGCCTTTCAACCCCAAAGAGCAGAGGCAGGCAGACACATGCTCAGCTGCTAGGGAAAGGCAAGAAGCATTGCTCTCACAGTCTGAGAGACGCTTTCCTTACAATCCGAGGCAAAGGTAACCCACTTCCGAGTCAGAGGAGAGTCCAGTATCCCTGTTAAGCAGGTGGAGAGCAAACCCGCCATGTTATAGGCAGGTGTCAGGCTAACGTGGCTACTGCAGTCAGAAAAACAGCCGTCTCATTTCTGGGCACAGAACAGTAGCTTATTGTAGTCAGAGGGTAGGCTAACACTCCTCTTCCAGACAGATGCTGGACTGCAAGCTGTTTAAGGAAGCAGGCAGGACAACACTATGGTTGGTGAGTGGTGGATCACTTCTTTTCTTTTTAAAAAAATATATTTTATTGATTTTCCACAGAGAGGAAGGGAGAGGGATAGAGAGTTAGAAACATCCATGAGAGAGAAATGTTGATCAGCTGCCTCCTGCACGCCCCCCACTGGGGATGCGCCCACAACCAAGGTACATGCCCTTGACCGGGATGGAACCTGGGACCCTTCAGTCTGCAGGCTGACGCTTATCCACTGAGCCAAACCGGTTTCAGCTGGTGGATCACTTCTAATTCAGGTAGAGGCAAGGCCATAGACCCCGTTAAAGGTGTGGGGACTGGCACCATCTCCTGCAGCCAGTGGAAGACAGAACAAACACCCCTTCCCCAGGCACCAGGTGCGGGCAGCGAACTGGCAGCACATTCTATTATAGTCAGGAGGCAGGAACCCTGTCTCCGGCACAAGCAGGCCAAGAATCCCCCTTTTCCCTGGGCCCACACTGAGGGTGGCATCATAATAGACAGAGGCCGGGTCACCAGTGTTAGGAGAAACTTTAGGTGGCCTCTATCAGCCCACGATCCTTGACCCCCTCCCAGAGGAAAGAATACATGCGTCACTACCGCCCCTGCCCGAGCTACACTGAGTGAGCAGGTTGGGGGAGGGGAGCCCACAGAGCATTGTTGGGGTTTATGAGGTGGAAGCTGATTATGTGTGCACCTCAGCTGCTGAGGGAAGGGGAGACAGGAAATGGGTGGGGGAAGAGGAAGCCTGAGTTGGAAAGTCAGACAAAGAGGGTAACAGAAACAAAGGCTGAGAGACAAAGGTAACAGAAAGCACACACAGACTACAGGGACGCACAGCCCAGAGTTTGGGCTGCGGCCGAAGCTCCCCTTCACCAGCCATCAGCGCTGGGCCTCGGCCCGATAGTCATAGCACTGGCGATAGCAAGGAGAAGCAACTGAAATGTGCGCTCATGGAGTGCTTGCTGCGCATTGTCGCCCTAAAGACAGGTCCAGCTGCTTGTGGAGTGAGAATTAGCACCTCCATTTTAAAGGCCAAGAAACAGGTCCAGAAATTAAGGGACTTCAGCCGAAACTGGTTTGGCTCAGTGGATAGATTGTTGGTCTGGGGACTGAAGGGTCCCAGGTTCGATTCCGATCAAGGGCATGTACCTTGGTTGCGGGCACATCTCCAGTAGGGGGCGTGCAGGAGGCGGCTGATGGATGTCTCTCTCTCATTGATGTTTCTGGCTTTCTATCCCTCTCCCTTCCTCTCTGCGAAAAATCAATAAAATATATTTTAAAAAAATTAAGGGACTTCGTCAAGGTCTGATGGGAATAAATGGTGGGGCTGGCTTTGAATCCAGGTCTGGCAGGTCTGCAATTCTTCAGCTGCTCATTTACCCAAGTCACTTCCATGGGGGTCGTTTAGGGTTTTCAGTTCTTTTCCCAGTTCTGATTTTGGTAAGATAGATAGAGCTAGAGCTGGGGGGGATCAGGATCCATTAGTTCTTGTCCACCTCCAACCCCGGCCTTCTCTTCTATAACGAACCCCTGGTCCCAGCAACGGAAGACGCTCAGCGACCTTGGCCTGAATAAATGGCTGCAGAGACCGTGGTGGGAAGCAGAGAGGGCATTTATTATGTAAGCTCCTACCGCCCCTTTCCAACTCCCTCCCCCTCTCCCCCACCCCCCACAGCTGGGGCAGCAGCAGGAACAGGATGCTGGGCTTTATGCTCCCAGATCTGAGGGTACCCACCAACCCCCTCTCCTGCCAGGTGCTGGTGCCTCTGGGGCACACCTCGCTTCCAGGTGGGTGAGGGGGGAGGGGAGCGGGTGGTCAGTAGGCACGCAGGTTCCCCTCAGCAGAGCGTGAAGCGTCGGGCGCTGATGTTCATGCGGGTGAGGCCGAGGTGCCGCAGCGGCGGGGCCAGAGCCAGGCCGGCCCCCGGCTCCAGTTCCAGCTCCAGCTCCGCCTCGTCCAGCAGCTCTTGGTGCAGATGACAGGCTTGGTCCACCTTCAGCCGATGCAGCTGGGCCCGCAGGCGAAGCAGCTGCCCCGCCAGCTGCCGGTCCTGAGCCTGCATCTCCCGCTGCAGCCGAGAGGGGGCATCAGCCGGCTGCCTGGGCCCTCAGCCGCTTCTCCCTCCCGTCCTTCCCTTCCTGTCCACACCCTGGGACTTTGCACGGTCTGTGTCCTCCACACCCCTTCTCATCCCGGTGTAATCCCTCCCCGTCTCTCCGCCCTTGCTCCCCTCTAGTGCTTCTAAAACCAAGCTAAGCAGCCAGCATTGCCCTGGCCTGGGTGGCTAGGCTGGTTGGAGCCTCCTCCCGTACACCAAAAGGAGGTGGGTTTGGTTCCTGGGTAGGGCATATACCCGGGTTGCTGGTTTGACCCTCTGTGGGATGTTTCTCTCTCACATCGATGTCTCTCTCTTTCTCTCTCTTCACCTCTCTCTCTCTCTTTCTCTAAAAAAAAATCTATAAAATATATAAAAAAGAAAAATTTAAAGAAGCACCCAGCATTAAACAAATACAGGGGCCTCCGGCCCCATCCCAGATAACTAAGTGGACTCTCCAGCTGGGAGCCTGGACCTCTTCACATTTACACATGTTGGATTAAGAGCCACCTATTCAACATTTGTGCCCTCCTCCCCTCCCCCGCCCCCAGATTCTGCCTCCAGAGAGCCTCATCTGTACTTCACCGTGTCTGTGGGTAGAGCAATTCCCAGAGTAGGGGCGGCCATGCCCTCCCCATCTGTATAACTGGTGGCCCAAAGAGCAGGCTCTGTCCCTTCAGCCACAGAAGCACCAGGTCAGCAGATTGAATAGAACCCTCCAGCAAGTCTTGCTGAATAAAACACTGTGTCCTGGCTCCTCAGGACACAGCCACAGGAATGCGCAGTTGCTGGAGGTGGGATCCATTCCCACCCCACACCAGTGGTCTCGGAGAACTGTCCCCAAGGCCCTCTGCAAGGCGGTCCACCCCACCGACTCACCAGCTCCCGTCGCAGCCACTCAAGGGCAGAGTCCATGGAGGCAAAGCCACAGATGGCCCCAGGTTCCCCCGGCCCGGGCCCCGCTCGGGGCTGGCGCCAGGCCTGGCTCTGGACCTGGGCGGTCCACTCCAGGTACGAGGGCCGCCGTGTTTGCAGCTGCAGCTTCGCCGTCAGCGCCTTCACAGAATCCAGGCTCTCTTCCTGCTCCTTTCCTTCACCCGCTGCCTGGAATGCCAGTGGCCTCAGGGACATGGAGGGAGGGAGGGAGGTGGCAAAGCCAGACTGCGGCTCTGGGATGAGGAAAAGGCTGGCAATGCGGCCCAGGTGGCGGCGGCAGAAGCTGAGGGTGAGCGCAGCGTGCCAGGGTGCGATGGTGGATGTTCCAGGTGGGTCGGGGAGGCTGAGTGTGTGAGGGTGAGTGAGTGGATGGGAGTGGGAGGCAGAGTGTGCGAGGGCTGGGATTTTCCAGGACCGCTAACCCTGGAGCCACGTGATGCCCATCCGTTTGGCCACCGGAGAAGCCCTGCTCTTTTGGCCCCTTGGATGCATTTTATTGTCTTTGCCCAGAAGGAGACACCCAGTTTCCCAGAAAGGAAGTTGTTCCAGGATAAGAAAAGCATCACCAACACCAGCTTCTTGGCCCTCTTCCTAAGACCCAAGTAAGGGAGTGGGGAGGGGATAGGACGCTGACCAGCTGCCCACTGTCCTCACTCATGGCAAAGGAAGTGTCCAGAGCCCTGGACCGGCAGTCAGAAGACTTGGGTTCTGCCGCTGGCTGCGTGGGACCTTGGATATGTCACTGATTCTCCTCTGGGACAGATCTTTTTTTTTTTTTAGATTTTTAAAAATATATATATTTTATTGATTTTTTACAGAGAGGAAGGGAGAGAGATAGAAAATCAGAAACATCGATGAGAGAGAGATATCGATCAGCCGCCTCCTGCATGCCCCACAGTGGAGATGTGCCCGCAAGCAAGGTACATGCCCCTGACTGGAATCGAGCCTGGGACCCTTCAGTCCCCAGACCAACAATCTATCCATTGAGCCAAACCGGTCCCGGCTGGGACAGATCATTGATTTCAAGCCATGCTCTAAGGAACTTTAGGTTCCCTTGGAAATCTCCCAGAGACTGCATGCAGAATCGGGGCACACCTGTGGGTGGGCTCCAAAGCCTGTTTCTCCCGGCCCTTTCCAGGGCATCAATCCGAGCAGTTCCCTTTTTTAAACTTGGTATTGAAATATAACACACACAGAAAAACTCGTATATCATAAATACACAGCTTGCCCTAACCGGTTTGGCTCAGTAGATAGAGCGTTGGCCTTCGGACTGAAGGGCCCCAGGTTTGATTCCAATCAAGGGCATGTACCTTGGTTTGGGGCACATTCCCAGTAGGGGGTGTGCAGGAGGCAGCTGATGGATGTTTCTCTCTCATCAATGTTTCTAACTCTCTATCCCTTTCCTTTCCTCTCTGTAAATAATCAATAAAATATATTTAAAAAATAAAAAATAAATATACAGCTTGATGAATATGCAAAAGCTTGGAATCTAGTGGACCAGAATGCCCTTCTTCTTAATAGTCAGTACTTAACACAGGATAGGCATCAATGTTTGAGAAATAAAAGAATAATTGGGTGGATAGGTTGATGAGTCCTCCAGTCAATCATTTTATATCGTGTAAGTTACCAGTTGAAGTGTGACTCTTTTTAAAAATATATATATATATTTTGATTTTTTACAGAAAGGAAGGGAGAGAGATGGAGAGTCAGAAACATCAATGAGAGAGAAACAGCGATCAGCTGCCTCCTGCACACACACCCTCCCACCCACCCCTGGGATGTGCCCACAACCAGGTACATGCCCTTGACTGGAACTGAACCTGGGACCTTTCAGTCCTCAGGCTGACGCTCTATCCATTGAGCCTAACCGGCTTCGGCTGAAGTGTGACTCTTGCCAGACTGTAAACCCTATGAACAGAATGCAGTCATCCTTTGGTTTCAACACTAAGCATAGAGCCCAGCTCATTGTACGGGCAAAGAATGGAGTAATGGGGGATGGGGTTCCAGAAGTGGTCACCATAGAGGTGACCTTAGGCAAGGACATCCAGCTGGGGTGGCTGAGGGGTGCCAGTTACACAGCTGCTGGCAGACCAAAGGGTTTTCCCCACCAACCTCAGATGTAAGGGAGGAAGAAGGCAGTTCCCAGGTTCACACCCACACTTTCCACCCCTACCACCAGGGTCCAGAAGAAGAGATTGTGCTTTTCTTTCTTTTTTAAGTCAGCCGGAGTGCTCGCATTCCAGTCTAAAAAGCCAAAACTATTGCCCTAGCCAGTTTGGTTCAGTGGATAGAGAGCGGCGGCCTGCAGACTGAAGAGTCCCGGGTTCATTTGAAGTTTCGCGCTCGATCCCCAGTAGGGGGCGTGCAGGAGGCAGCCCATCCATGATTCTTTCTCATCCTTGATGTTTCTCTTCTCTCTCCCCTCTCTCTTCCTCTCTGAAATCAATAAAAATATATTTGTGAAAAGTAAAGTGAAAAAGCCAGAAATATGGAGTGCCTCATGCGAATTAAGCACAGGCTAAGGGTTGAAGCCAGTTTATTCTCCCCATTGCACAGATGGTGACATTGAGGTTTCCCTAACAAGTTCTGCCTGGGGTCCTGGCTAGGATGTGCTGTCAATAAGAGGGGGGCATTTCTTAGGAACTGTGTTATCCCTTCCTCCAAGGGGCTTCCTCAACAGCTGGCCTGCGGGGCGTCAGCTGCCCAGCCAGTCCCTGTCCCTTTTGGAGCCCGAGCTTGCCCGCCGGACACTCCTGGAGTCTGTCCTTTAGCTGGGCCCCGGGCCCAGCTCCGGAGGATGGAGTTCTCCCAGTTGATCCGCACCAGCCGGGCCCAAGCGGAGCTCTTGCGGGGCCCAGGAGGCGGCCGCGCTGCGTGGCACGCGGTGCGTTACCGGCCACCACCTGCTGCTGTCTCCAGGGCGCCAGCGACCCTGGACCTTTGGCTGCTGCTGTTGCGTGGTGTTGACTCTCTCGAGGAACAGTGAGCTTGGCGGGGGCGGCCCTGGAGTTGGGGACTTCGCGGTTCCGCGGAGCGAGGGGAAAGAGCAAGTGCAGTTGGAGCTGGTGCATTACGTCCAATCCTATAACTGGTTTCTCCTGCCCGGTCGGGGGCGGGGTACACTTAGCCTAAACCCGTTCCTCCCCGGGGTCGCGGGTGACGACTCTGGCACCCTCACGCTGCGCTGAAAGGACCTGTGCGAGCTGCAGCTGGGCACAGAGGGCGTGGACGCGACGCTGGACATAGCCCGCGCCATCGAGGTGCGCCACGGTGCACCGAGGCACTTAAGCTATCCCTCTCCCCGAACGACGGCAGCGAAAAGGGGTGGCTGAGCAAGAGCATTCAGCAGCCGTGTTATCCCGGGGCACAGCTAATGGGAACTCCGGAGTATGTACTTGGAGAGGCGGGAGCTGCGGAACCGAGGGGCTGCAAGGTGGGGGTGGGATGATCCCCCCCTTTCCCAGATCCCCTGCCTCCTTCTCCCTGGAATCGGTCGTCACCTCCTATCTGTTCTTCTGCGTCCCAAAGGCTTGAGATTGGGCGACGCCCGGCTCTTCCACCCGCCCGAATGCTACTACAAGGGAACAGCCCGCGAGGTGGTGCGTTGGGGGGGTGGGGGTGGGGCCTCGGGATGTGGAGGCGCCGGGCCTGGGAGGGGCGCGGGGACAGGGCACCGGGGGCTCTAGAGCTGGCCTTCGCCTCTCGCTGCGCTGCAGAGCAACGCGTGGAGGCTGAGCGAGCCGAACAAGGACTTCAGCTTGTGCCCCGGTCACCCCCGCGCCGGGGTCGTGCCTCGCGCCGTGGACAATGACTGAGGCCGTGGCGCCCGGCGCCCGCTTCCGCCAGCGAGGCCGCTAACCTGCGCTCAGCTGCCACCACGCTCCCCGGGGAGCCGTGCGCCCCGTCCCCCCCAGATTCCGCCACTAGGACCAACCGCGTGCCTCTTGGGCCCTTCTCTGCGCTGGCCGGGCCAGTTCGCTGCCCCGCCGCTGCCCTGGCTCTGGCCCTGGCTCCAGCCCTTTCTGGCCCCGCCGGGTCCGGTCTCCAACTGGCCTCGCCCGCCCCGCCTCCCCCGCCTCGGGCCCCGCCTCTCCCGGGTTTCGGAGTCCGAGCTCCGGGGCCCCGCCCCTTGGCCAGTCCGGGCCTCTCAGCCTGGTCCCTCTTTTGTCACCCAGGACCCGCACCAGGTCTACTTATCCGGCCCTTCCCGGCCCCACCACCAGCAACTCAGACCCGGGTCTGAGGCTAGCGAATTCCGCTCCGAAGGCTCCTGCGCCCCAGCCCGTGCCTGCTCGCCCTGAGCCGCTCCAGTGTAGACTCGCCCAGGGCTCTGAGCGAAATTCATAAGCCAGGGCGGTGGGTACGGCTTCCGGGGCCCAGCCCATGTCTGCAGGTGCTGCTAACGATCCAGCCAGCCCCCGACCGGGCCCCGGAAGCGGCGCTGCGCTGAGGAGGAGGAGCTGCTGCGAGCTGTGCTGGCTGGGGCTCGACCTGGGGTCCAGTGCATCATCGTGGATATTCGCTGGGTCCAACCCGCCAAACAGGCCCGCAGGACTGGCGGCCGCACTAAATTCACGGCAGCCTACCCTGGCTGGAAACGGCTGCACTGACCCCTGGAGAGGTAAGGGGCTTCCTAGGCTCTCCTGCAAGCCCCTTCCTGGTGGAAAGGGGAAAGAGGTATCTTACAGAAACCGTGAGGACTGTAAGCCTTTCCTGGTAGCCATCCCGCCTGATAGGCATCCCCACTTGCACCCTCCCACTGACAGAGCTCATGACTCCCTGGAAGCCCCATTTCTCCTGGAAAGAAAAGAAAAAGCACCGCTGTACATTACACTGAAAATTGTCTCCCAGAAACAACCTCAGCAACACACACACACACACACTCAGTATAGGTCCCAACCCCCTGCTCAGCTGTATCTATTCCCTCTGTCTCCAGATGATGGTAGTACCAAGAGGAGGTCCTGAGGGAGTTTTTGTGCTTCAAGGAGGATGCACTGCTTCCCTACCCAGAATACAAAACTGTTTATTCATGTATGCAACCAACGTTGAGCACAGGGCCTGAGATGGTGGCTAGCCCAGACCCGGCTGAGAAATCAGCAGTAAACCAGCAGTTAGAGTTCAGTATGATAAGTAGCAGCACAGAGCAGCTGCCCTCTTAGTTTAGGTAGTCCAAGGAAAGTGCCCTTGAGAGTAGGGTGCTTTAGACCCCCTACACTATTGGATAGAATAGGGAGAGAGGAGGAGGCGTTAGTCAGAGGGTGAGAGAATGCCGTTCCTCATGGAAAGCAATGCAGGTATACAGGAGCAGGGCGCCTAGTCATTTGTCCTGTTTGGGGAAGGGCAAGCACTTCGGCATGGTGGCAGTGTAGAGTGTGAAGTGAAGGTGGAGAGAGGTCAGGCTAAAGAGGTGACAAGGACCAGAGCTAAGATCTTAAATGTCATGATTATGAGCTTAGACTTTATCCTGAAAGGCAGTGAAGTGAAAAGCTACAGAAAGTTAAAAAATGAGATGCAGCCTGGCAGCCGTGGCTCAATGGTTGAGTGTCACCCATGAATCAGGAGGTCATGGTTCAATTCCCAGTCAGGGCACATGCCCAGGTTTTGGACTTGATCCCCAGTTGGGGGCATGCAGAAGGCAACTGACCCATGTTTCTCTCTCATGAATGTTTTTATCTCTTTCTCCCTCTCCCTTCCTCTCTGAAATCCATAAAAATTATTAAAAATAAAAGAGATATAAAATACAGCATAGGGAATATAGTCAGTTAATATTGTAATGACTATGTATAGTGTCAGATGGGTACTAGACTTATGGGGTGATCACTTTGTAAGTTATATATATGTCTAATCACTACATTATACACCTAAAATTAACATAATATTGTATGTCAACTGTAATTAAAAAAAATACCCATAGCTAGTTTGGCTCAGTGGATAGAGGGTCAGCCTGTGAACTGACAGGTTCCAGGTTCAATTCCGGTCAGAGGCACATGCCCGGGTTGTGGGCTTGATCCCCAGTGGGGGGCATGCAGGAGGCAGCCAATCAATGATTCTCTCTCATCATTGATGTTTCTATCTCTCCCTCTCTGAAATAAGAATATATTTAAATAAATATTTTTTTGTATTTTAATAAATCTTTATTGTTTTCCCCCCATAGCTCCCCTCCACTTGGCTCCCACCCCACCCTCTGCCCTTACATCCCCACCATTGTCCTCATCCATAGGTGTATTTTTGTGTATTCTCCCCCTCCACCCCCCCCCCCACACACACACATCTTTCCCCCTGAGAATTATCAGTCCACTCCCTTTCTATGCCCCTGATTCTATTATATTCACCAGTTTATTCTGTTCATCAGATTTTCAATTCACTTGATTTTTAGGCTCACTTGTTGATAGATATGTATTTGTTGTTCATAATTTTTACCTTTTCCGTTTCCTTCTTCCTCTCCTTAAAGAATACCTTTCAGCATTTCAACACTGGTTTGGTGTTGGTGAACTCCTTTAGTTTTTTCTTATCTGTGAAGCTCTTTATCTGACCTTCAATTCTGAATGATAGCTTTGCTGGGTAGAGTACTCTCGGTTGGAGGTTCTTGCTATTCATCACTTTGAATATTTCTTGCCACTCACATCTTGGCCTGCAGTTTCTGTTGAGAAATCAGCTGACAATCGTATGGGTGCTCCCTTGTAGGTAATTAACTGTTTTTCTCTTGCTGCTTTTAATATTCTCTTTGTCTTTTGCTCTTGGTATTTTAATTATGATGTGTCTTAGTGTGGTCCTCTTTGGATGTAAGTCTATTTCTTTCACCAGGTGGGGGAAGTTTTCAGTCATTATTTCTTCAAATAGGTTTTCAGTATCTTGCTCTCTCTTCTTCTGGCACCCCCATAATTCTGAGGTTTGTATGCTTAAAGTTGTTCCAGAGGCTCCTTACACTATCTTCACAGTTTTTGATTCTTTTTTCTTTTCTACTGGAGTGTTTTTTGCTTCTTTGTGTTTCTAATATTTGACTTGATTCTTGCGATCCTCTATTTTGCTGTTAGGTTTCTGTATATTTTTTATTTCAGTGAGTGTATGTTTAATTTCTAGTTGGTCTTTTTCATCTCGAGTCTCGATAAATTTATCCATCTTTTCTAGGAAAGTCTTGAAAAACCTTATAGTTGTGGTTTTGAACTCTATATCCAGTCGTTTGTTTTCCTCCATTTCTTTTGTGATCTGTTCTTTTGTCTCCACATTTTGGCTGCTTCCCTGAGTTGGTAGAGTAGCTTTTTGTGCTAGTTGTCCTATCTGGCCCAGTAGCTCTGCCTCCCATTACCTGAGGTGGACTCTCATGGTGCACCTCTTTGTGGACTGTGTGTACAGCCTTGTTGCAGTTAAGTCTTAATTGTTGTTGGTATCACTGGGGGCAATTGACCTCCAAGCCAACTGGTTGTGAGGATCAGCTGTGTCTACACAGGGAGAACTTCTGTGCTGGAGTCAGCCTTATGATACAAGACTTGCAAAATTGCAAAAGCCTCTGTGTTCACTTGGATGGGGCAGAGTCTCAGGGCTGAGCAGACAGCCTTGGCTTTCCATCAGCCCTGCCCTACATGGCTCCTGGGTCTCAGTGTCCCTCAGTAATTGTTGCAGTCCTCTCTGCGCTCACTTGCACTTGCGTGCCTCCAGATCTCTGCCTTTCACAGCTCCCCCGAGTTTGTGTGTGCTCCGGGGACCTGTATGAGTCTGGGTCCCCAGGATCTTGCACGAAACTAGGGTTTAATTCAGTCAGAACTGGATTTCAGTGCAGTTGGGAGGTTATGTCTTCCTTCTGTTAGAGAAAGCCAGCGGTACAATCAGCAATCAGACCTCTCTGCATGCACTTGTGTGCACCTCCAGATCTCTGCCTTTTGGGGCTCCCCTAAGTTTCCATGCACTCCTCCCTATTCATGACAGTCCAGACACGCCCCATGAGTCTGGGGTTCAGTGAAGTCAGAACTTGGGTTCAGTGCAGTTGGGAGTTTCTGTCTCCCTCCTACAAAGAGGTAGCCAGCCGGGCCATCCACCACCCATCCTCTTCATTCATGTGTCTTTGTACCTCAGCTTTTTGCATCTCCCTGAGTCTCCATGAGCCTCTCTCTTTCCTTCTTGTAGAATTTCTATTCAGCCAGCTTTCCTGTGGTTCTGGATGATGTCCGTTTTGTCTTTTAGCTCTAGTTTTGAAATTGTGCGAGGCAGCAGATCAGGCCCAAATGTCTGCCTGTGTGAAGAACTCAAACACACTCCTCATGCTTGGGGCTCAACCAGCCAAAAGAGCAACAAAAACTCTAGAACCTGATCTAAGTCCTCTATCCTTTGGCCATCTGTGGAGCCTCACAGCCTGTGCCACCGTGATTCCCCCCTTCTCCCCTAGGGAGCTATCCTCTGCTTAACTTTTATATATATATTGATTTCAGAGAGGAAGAAACATCAATGAGTCATTAACTGTCTGCCTATTGCGTGCCCCCCACTGAGGATTGAGCCCACAACCCTGGCATGTGATCTTGACCAGAATCAAACCTGGGATTCTTCAGTCTGCAGGCTGAGGCAAACGGGATAGGCACTGATTCACTTCATTACTTGTCCTTCTCTTCCTCAGGCCTTCCCCGCCCCCCCCGCCCTCCCCATACACACCTGAGCCTTCAGAGGTAGCACAGGAGGCGTGGCAAATAGTGACAGATGAGAGGACAGAAGGCTCTCAGCCAATGGTTTCAGCCTCTGAGCCCCAGCTCTAAGTGCTGGCATCTCCTAGAGTGGCTGAGACCTCTCCAGACCCCACAGCACCTTCCGACCTTGAAGGTACCTGCAACCAGCCTAGCTCATTGGTTGGCAAACTTATTAGTCAACAGAGCCAAATATCAACAGCACGATTAAAATTTCCTTTGAGAGCCAAATTTTTTAAACTTAAACTTCTTTTAACGCCACTTCTTCAAAATAGACTCGCCCAGGCTGTGGTATTTTGTGGAAGAGCCACACTCAAGGGGCCAAAGAGCCACATGTGGCTCACGAGCCGCAGTTTGCCAACCACTGGCCTAGCTCATAATACTGAACTTCCAGGTTTGAAGTGTCCAAAGGAAGTGTATGGAGGTCCAAATAATTAAGGTCTCCATGCCTGGATCGCAGCTCTCTGGGGTGTCACACTGAGAAGGGAAAGTTATTAAACAGACCCCATAAAATATCTGACCAGAATCTATTTATTTCCAAACTAATTTATTATTTCTTAAGAGTCCAAAACGTTCTGTGAAACCCTAGATGGGAAACTTTTCCCTGGCCAGGATGGAGATCCAGCTTAAGCCTCAAACTCAAATTCAAAGTACTGTGGGTCGAAGTAGTGGATACGGACATAACCATCTTCACCACCACTGCTGTAGCTGGAAAGAGATAAACAGAGACAGGTCAGATACCTGCTCTGGGGAGGCAGGCCTGTGAGTCAGGGCTTGGGAAAGGGGCACAGAGCGGGCCTGTGGGGAAGGGACCAGGCCTGGGCTGAGCTCAGCTCCCTTCACTGGCCTTACCTCTTGCCATCAGGATGGAAGGCAACACTGTTGATAGGTCCAAAGTGACCCTTGACTCTTCCAAACTCTTCTTCAAAGGCCAAATGGAAGAATCTGGAGGAAAAAGGATGGTGAGAAGGGGCAGTTTATTCACTCCCCATCTCCTTCCAAAATGCTCTGGAGGTATCACTCCCCAATATAAACTATAAAGTGGGGAAAGTGGGACAAGGAGAAATGAATGTGAACAACATTAAGTGAGGGGAAGATCAGGCCCAAATGTCTGCCTGCACACACAGCTAACTCTTCCTTACCATGTGCGGGGCAGTGCAGTAACTCACTTATTTAATCTGCATCATCTTATGAGGGAAGTATACTACCACTGTCCCCATTATACAGCAGAGGATAACTATGAACAGAAAAATATAAAAATGTGTCTAGGGCAGTGGTCAGCAAACTCATGAGTCAACAGAGCCAAATATCAACAGTATAAGGATTGAAATTTCTTTAGAGAGCCAATTTTTTTAAATTTAAACTTCTTCTAATGCCACTTCTTCAAAATAGACTTGCCTAGGCCGTGGTATTTTATGGAAGAGCCACACTCAAGGGGCCAAAGAGCCGCAGTTTGTCGACCAAGGGTCTAGGGCATCAGGCTGAGCCCCAGAGTTCATGCTCTTAACTGCTGTATTACACACTTGTCACAGGAGGGCCACAAATCTGGCTGCACTTTCTAACTAAAGAAATAAGGGAAATCTCCTTTGTTACTCGTCGCGGTCCATTATGAAAGATACCCCACGGGATCTCAATGTGTAAGAGCTCCCTCCATCTTTACCTGGCCTCGAACTTGCCAATCCTGGTGGAGGTGGTGGTTACATCCATGGCTTCCTGACCACCGCCCAGCACCACCTGAAGAGAAGAAGAAATTCTACACAGGCCCAAAGGTCAGGCAAGCCCATTTGCTGTTTTTCTCCCCATTCCATAAACTTAGTATCCCCCAAAATCAGATGGGAGGATACTGGGGCATGGACAAAAAGATATAGTACTTTAGCCACCCCCTATCCCATCCCTGGGGCATTGTTCAGTCTTGCTGATTCGCTGGGAATCACCTTCTGCCTGACATTATTTCCCCCCCAGAGTTCTATCTTAACTAATACACAAACATCTAGATTCTGGAAGCATTCTGAGGCTTTAGCAGGAAGCGTAGGTGGGATTCCCTTACATGGTCATAGTTAGGAGAGAGGGCAGCGGAGTTGACGGGACGTTCTGTCCGGAAAGTCTTCTGATGTTCAAGGGTTGTGGAGTCAAAGAGCTGGAGAGAGAAGGTGTGGGGGAGGGGAGAGAATCTGTAAAAGGAGACTTCTTGGGGGAAGTTGGGCAAGTTGAGCTCTGCCAGACCCCTTGCCTAGCTCACCTTGGCTGTGTTGTCCTTGGATGCAGTGACAAACATGGTCATGTCCCTGGACAACTGGATGTCATTGATCTGCCGGGAGTGCTCCTTAACATTCACCAACACCTCTCCAGACTGGGAAGGAAAAAGAGTGAGCCTGACCAGACCCCCCCCCACTGGCCCCATTACTCAGCCAGGATTTACACTGCTTCCTGTCCCATCAAGGGGATCAGAGGTCTCTGTTGGGACTGCCCATGTATCCCTGAATCAACATTTACTCCTTCTCCCAAGCCCAAGCCTACATCCTAACCTGGCCCATGTATACAAGTTTCACAAACACTGTTAGTCCATCTACCCTGTTTCCCCGAAAGTAAGACATCCCCCCAAAATAAGACCTACTTCTAGTTTTGCCTCTCGCTGTAATATAAGGGATACCCCCCAAAAGAAGACCTCCCCGGAATATAAGGCCCCCAAAACTACCATAAGGCCTCTGACTCCTGATTTATTTTTTTTAAAATATATTTTATTTATTTCTTTACAGAAAGGAAGGAGAGGGATAGAGTTAGAAACATTGATGAGAGAGAGACATCAATCAGCTGCCTCCTGCACATCCCCACCGGGACATGCCCTTGACCAGAATCGAACCCAGGACCCTTCAGTCCGCAGGCTAATGCTCTATCCACTGAGCCAAACCGGTTTTGGCTGACTCCTGATTTAAAGAGACCTCGCACTGCCTGAACAGCTCCAACTGCGCTGCGGCCAATCAGTGAGCTGGTTTGTGATGACAACTACTACCACCCGTATACAGGTAATAAATTTCCTTTTTTTTGTTTTGTTCAACAACAAATGTGTACCGAATTCTTCTTCGTGGAAAAATAAGATATCCCCTGAAAATAAGACCTGGCGCATCTTTGGGAGCAAAAATTAATATAAGACACTGTCTTATTTTCATGGAAACAGGGTAGGAAAACACCTGCTTATGGTGACAAATCCATGGACCTATTAACTAATCATCACATTATAATGGTAGAGCAGTTCCCATTTGTCCCCTTTTCCAACATAGCTATTATACAGCTACTATTTGTATAATAGCTGTATAATAGCTATGTTGGAAAAGGGGACAAATGCTACTATTGTCAGGCACTGTGCCAAGCACTTAACAACATCTTACTGCATTTAATCCTCACAACAATCTTATGAAGTGGATACTTTAAAGGAAATTTTAAAAGGAAGACACCAAGGTTCAGAGAGGTGGTATGACTGGGAGATCAGGCAAATAGTAAAAGGCAGAGAGCCCAAGCTTCTCCCTCTCCCCTGCCAGGGTCTGGGTTACAGTCCAGGACTGCTCTGTCTACCTTTTCTTAGGTCTTCTCAAGAGGCCATTTCCTGTTTTCCCTTCCCACAACCTGCTAGACTGCGTAGTACAAAGAGCAGAGTTGAGTCTGTCCTTAAATGTACTTCTCTGTGCCTCAATTTCTCTATCTAGAAAACAAGGGTGCTAAAAGTCTGCTGCCCAGGGTCACTGTAAGGATATTAGGACTATGATTTAGTGGATTTTGTTGTAACAGGCGCCTGGCACATGTCCTGTAAACATTTGTTAGATGACTGCAAAGCCTTGAGCATTGTGCCTCATACATATAGCAGATCCTCAAAAAAAATATTCATTTCCTTAATTATTTTTATCTATTCTGAGAGAATATATTTTTGTCTCACCCATCAATTTGGGCACATGGTAGGGATCTATCTGTCTCCTACATTTTGGGAAACATACACCAGCGTTACAGTCTGGCCTACCTCGGGGCACAGATCAGCTCCACCATTTGCCAGCATCAAGTATCATTTATGCCTTTGATCTGGGTTCCAGTTTCCTTCCTGCAGGTAGGCCTGGTGCCTAGGGGACCACAGTCAGAACTTGCTGAGTGAATGACTAGCCTTTATGGCATTACATTCCAGCATTCCCCAGGAATGCAAGTACCTGAATCAGAAATCTCAGAGAGCCTGGGCTTTATCCTCCCCACCTCTCCCATTTCATCCTCATCAGTCACCCTTAACTATCTCTTGACTGTTGAGTACACCATATCTTCATGGTTATTGCTTAGCTCAGGTCCATTCTCCAAACTGTAGCCTGCAAAAGCTTTTTAAAGAGGAACTCTGATCATCACTAACCATTTAAATATAACCCCACTGTCTAAAGGAAAAATCACACCTTAATTCCTAATGCTCAAAAAATCTCATCCCTGACAAAAAAATAAAATTTAATAAAGGAAACTCTGTCTACCTTCCCCGATACCACATTCCAGTGATACCAGACTCTATTTCCTGAAGAACCCGTACATTCCCTAAATTCTGTGCCTCTGTGAATGTTACTCCTTTTTAAAAAAATATATATATATATTTTACTGATTTTTCACAGAGAGAAAGAGAAAGAGAGAGAGAGAGAGAAAGAGAGCTAAACATAGATCAGCTGCCTCCTGCATCCCCCACCCACTGGGGATGTGCCCGCAACCAAGGTACATGCCCTTGATTGGAATCGAACCTGGGACCCTTCAGTCCGCAGGCCGACATTCTATCCATTGAGCCAAACCAGTTTTGGCAATGCTACTCCTTTTGCCTGCGGAATGTACTTCTCTTCCTGTGTGAAGCTCCATTTGTTCTCCATTACTTAATGTTTGTGCCACCTCCTCTGTGACAGAGGGCATTTTCTGCATTTGACTGAGACCTCTATGGTGGCATAACTCACACTCTGACTCGTGCTAGCTGTTTGCCAGTCTATCTCCCCTGGGGCAGGGCCCTCAAACTCAGATAGCAGCAAAATACTTAGTTGTGATCATTATTAATAGATTCTTAGGACTACGTAACAACTTTCAAATACCTAATATTATTAGATCCTTGAAACATTTTATGATAAACAGGCTCAGGGAAGTTATGTATAACTTACCTAAGATCGCACAGCTCAAATTGGTCAAATCTGTATTTAAGTCCAACCCTCACTCTTAACCACTGTGCAATCATGCCTTTCGTAGGGAATCATTCTGGTGGGCACGGGCCCCAGCCAGCCACTTACCTTGGCACTATACTGGTTAAGCTCTCCACTCTCATGGCCTGCAATGATGCAATTCCCTAGGGGTCCCCAAACGGCACTGGTGATCTTGGAGTCATTGCAAGGGATCTTCATGTAGGGCTCATTGCTGTCTGTATGGGGCAGCAGATGTCAGGCCTTGGGCTTTGGAGTTGCACCCTTCACCTCCACCCCAACCCTAGGCCCAATCCTTACCAATCTGGCTCGGATCTCGCAGGTCAAAGAAGCTCACAAAACACTGGTAGCCCATCTGCTTGTCCGTGGAGAACATGATGATATTGCCGCCAAAATCAAAGCCACAGGTCCGGACAGCTGAATTGGTCTTGAGCAGAGCCAGCTGCTTCCCTGGGGACAGACAGAGTCTGAGCCAACCCTTGCCAATTGTCATAACAGGGAGAAGACTACCCCTGCCCATTATCATTTATCACTGTTTCTCCTGCTCTAAGGACTAGCCCACTATCCTCCTCTTCCTCACTGCTATGCTTTGGCTCAAGCCTCAACTTTTCCCCCATAGTCTTTCCTCAGTCATCCTTCTCACCAGGTACTGCTCATAGTGCAGTACAAGACAACTGTCTCCTCCTCAGAATGTGCTCCTCCACAGTAAAGACCTAATTTCTCTGCATGTCCCCAGTGCCCAGCGAACTGGCACAGAACTGTGTGCCCAGTAAATACTTACTAGACCGAGGAGCTTAATAGCATCCCATTTTTAGTCTCAGTTCTTCCAATATTCCCCACGGCTACCCGAGCTTGCTAAGATTACTGCAGACCACTCTTCCCTGCTCAGGGACCTCCTCAGCATGCCCAGCCTTACAGAACAAAGCTAAGCTCCTGAGTTTGGCATTCAAGTCCTCTTCTGCCCATCTGCTCCACTGTCTTATATCAGTCTCCAAGAAAGCAGGAACTCCACTAGATCACTTTACTTGTACATGACACTTGCCATGCTTTTATTCCTGCATATGTCAAAGTGATGAACTCTTTCTCATCCTTTAAGTGTCTACTCATATGACATTTGCCCGAGAAATCTTCCTAAGCTGCTTCTATCCTATTCCAGACAGTCAGTTGCCCCCCTTCCATCCCTCAACCCCTGAGAACCCATTTGCTTAAACAGTACACTGCAGGTCCTCACTATTTGCTAAAAAGGTGCATGATCCAGACTCACCTGTTTCACAGTCCCAGAGACGACAGCTGTTGTCAGCTGAGCCGGTGAGGACATGCTTGGTGTCCCCTGAAGAGGGTGTTAAGAAACATGACCAAGTTCACCTAAGCCCAACTGAATCACTTCCCTGTTCAGCCCTTCTTCCTCTCTTTCCTCAGAGCATTCTAACCTTCTCAACCAGAAACGGAACTTGTCCTAAATGTTCCCCCAACCAGTGAACAGACTGGGGAATAGGAGGCAGGTATTATTCTCTAGACCCAAAATCCATACCCCAAATTCCCAGCTCCAAGTCAATAGCCTCTCTATTGCTGGCAGACTCCGGGAACATAAACTCAGAGCAAAGACAAGGATACAGTCAGCGTCTACACACCACACAGCTCCAGTATGGCCCATGTAGGTGCCCAGCCTCTCCCCATTCACAGAGTACCACACATTGACAATCTGGAGGGGCCAAAGGTAAAGTGACAGGATAGTACACACCGAGGCAGCGTGATGGCTTCCTATTTTGCCCCAGGAACCCTCAGCAGCCTCTAACCAGGTCAGATTCTGCCCTCTCCTGCTCATCTCTTGGGAAATGGCAGATTGCTGGCAAAAAGACCAACTCCTGGCTTCTCCTCCTTCAGGCAGGCAAGTGGCAGGGGAGTTAGGAGGCTTCCAGCCCTCCCCCAGACTCCCAAACCCTCAAAGAAAAACAGGAACTTTGGTGTTCGGTCAAGTGGGAGCTGCTGGTAGTAGTGAAGCCTGGGTTTCAATCCCTGCTCTGCCACTATCTCACTGTATTCTCTCAAATGCAGCGTTTCTCCTCTCTGAACGTCAGTTTTCCCATCTGTAAAATGGCCATGACAATAATGCCTTCTTCTAAGGATAGTTGTGAGGCTATTCCAATAAAGTAATGTCTAAGGAATTTAAAATAAAAGTGACTAATGTTCAAGAGGCACTCATTCGCACCAGGTTCTGTGCTACAGTGTTTACCAGAATGATCTCATTTAATCCCATATTTTACGAAAAGGGAAACTTGAAGTTTAGAAAGGTTAAATGACATCCTCAAAGTCACACTGCTGGTGGATGCAGGAGTTAGGATTCAAATCAAGTCTTCAGAGGCCCCACTATTAGCCTTTACTGTTCACTTTCTCCATATGAGGTACCATAGCAGGACAGTAAGAAGCTGGGGAAATTCCTGGGCAAGTGGACTGGGGAACTGAAACAAGAAAGTTAAACAAGGCCAGACAGCTTGGGCAGCTTACAGCCTGCTTGTGATTGGAAGACCTTATCTTCCCAAACCAAGGACACTTGAGAGCTAATGGTTTATATCTCTCATCTCCAACCAGAAAATACATAGCTTAAATTACATACAATACCTTAAAATACATAGCCTGGGGAAACAGAGAACAAAGACCTCATCAATGCCATTTGTGCCAGCTAACCCCAAAGACAGATGAGGTTGGGGAACCAGTAACAAAAATCCCATTAAAGCCAGACAGACATAAGATAACAAACAGAACAAAGAATAACTCCAAACTCCCCTATACACTCAGGTTAATGCATCAGCATATTAAAAATGCACCTGGAAAGCCGGTGAATATTCTACTGAAACCTTCCCCTAAGATTCTCACGGAGAGAACACAAAAAGCCCTAGGGATAAAGACTCAATGGGGGCTTGCTCTAGAGCACACCCATGTCTCCTCGGGGCATGAACTTTTTATTTCTTTTAAAAAAAATGTTTTTATTGATTTTAGAGAGAGAGGAAGGGAGAGGGATAGAGGGACAGAAACACCACTGAGAGAGAATCATCCATGGGCTGCCTCCTGTATGCCCCATTGGAGACAGAGCCTGCAACCCCGGATGTGTCCTGTCAGGGAATCAAACCTGTGAAGTCTTGGTTCATCACTGGATGCCCAACCACTGAGCCACCACGACCGGGCTGAACTTTTTAATTTCTAAGTGTCCCCAGGACACTTGCAGCCAGGAGCTCAGTGGGCAGCTAAGGCCTCCTTTCCTCCCACTTTCTGGTGAGCGAACAGCAGCCCTGCCTTGGGTCACTTCTTTCCTGGATCGTATCTAGAGCCAAAGCAGAGCACACCTAGGCTCCTCCTGTTGTTTCTTCTACCCTCATTTCTTCTTTTGCTTCTCGGTCCCCAGCGTGCATAAATATATCCTCAAACCCATGCGGACTCGTGTGGTGAAATCTTTCCTACAGGATAGGCCAGCCTGAGGGTAGGCCTGCTCCAGGCCGGGCCGTCATTAACTACTTTATAAAAGGCAGTCGTGTGCATTCTGTTTGCATTCTTCCGGGCAGGCTGGGGCCCAGAGAACGGACTGAAATAAGACCAGGGACACCTCCATGAAGTCCTATGTGTCCCTCGCTGCCCGAGGATCCGCTTTCCCCTCTAGAAGTAGCTTCCCTATCCTGGCAGAATAGTTCTGTTCTTCCCCCAGAACGGTCTCCTCTCGGTCCCCTGGAACGAACTGACCCCTCGTCCCGCCCCGTCCACACCGGGTCTCCTGCTTCTCTTCCCCCAGCTACTCCCTCCTTCTACCAACAATCGAGTTCTATCCCACCTCTCCCGGCAGAATGGGCTGGTCGTTCCGTACTTCTTAGAACGGGGTTCTCTTTGGTTCCCCGCTCGCGGCAAAACCGGCCTGCCCACCCATCACCCAGGCGAAAAGACCTCGCCCCCCGCGCCCCGCGCCCCGGGCCCCTCCGAAGGGCGCCGCCCGCCAGCCCTCCGGACGCCGCTCACAGGGTCCTTGGCCACGGTGAAGAGGAGGTCTCCCTCGCGGTTGTACTTAATCTGCGTGATGGACCGCTCATGGCCCTGCAGCAGGATCGGCTTCTGTGGGGACAGGACGGGAGTGTCAGCGCCCAGGACCGGCCCTTGCCCCCGCCCCGGGCCCCCACGGCGGCCTCTCCCACTCGGCAAACCCACCATCCCCGCGGTGACACCAGGAGAAAAGGAACGTGACTAGGACCGGAAAACGCTCTGGCGCCGCTTCCGGTTGACGAGTCTCCGCCCTCTCATTCCCGGAAGTGGAAGGCCCGGCGTTGCCATGGCGGCGTCTCTCGGTGTGTAGGCGGCCCATCCGCTTTGTGGGCTTCTCACAGCCACTCCCCACCCGCCTTCGGGGCCCCTCACCCCAGAGTCCATGGCCCCCTCTCCACTTCCTCACCTGGCCCAGGTCCCTCCCCAGCGCCGAACCTCAGGCTCCTGAGTCCGTCTCCCCGGTCTTCCGGGCTGCCCTCCCCGCCAGTTGCACCGGGGGCGTGGGAGAGCGGAGCGGGGTTTGGGGGGGCTAGTTAGGGGTGGGAGGCCGGAAGCTGGCTGGGAGAGGGTCACTCGCATCTTCATGCAGGGCAGGTGCTGGCTCTGGTGCTGGTGGCCGCTCTGTGGGGCGGCACGCAGCCGCTGCTGAAGCGGGCCTCCTCCCGCCTGCAGCACGTTCATGAGCGGACCTGGGTCCGGCAGTTGCTGCAGGAGATGAAGACCCTCTTCCTGAATATTGAGGTGCGTCTGTGAATGACCTCTGAAATCAATACAAATTTATATTTAAAAAAATAAAAACAGAGGGAAGTCTTGGGAGTTCAAAGTGTCCCTGGGGAGGGAGGATCAGGAAGGCTGTGGGGAATGTCCTCTGACCCCAGCACTGCCCGTCTGGCTTTGTGGAAAAGAAAAGACACACCTTCTCTCAGGGCCGGGGGCTAAGAGAGGTACAGATAAAGCGTGAGTTTAGAGCCGTGGTTCTCAACCTTCCTAAGGCCGCGGCCCTTCAAGACAGGTCTTCATGTGGTGGTGACCCCCAACCATAAAATTATTTCCGTTGCTACTTCATAACTGTAATTTTGCTACTGTTATGAACTGTAATGTAAATATCTGATATGCAGGATGTATTTTCATTGTTACAAATTGAACATAATTAAAGCATAGTGATTAATCACAAAAACTATGTAATTATGTATTGTGAAATATTTATTTCTAATTACAAATAAATGAAATTTTGTCTTGAATCGTGGTGTAGCATGGGCAACAGTCTTCATATGACAACAGTAAACTACATTGCTACACTTTGCTACACCGAGGAGCAGTCTGTTGGTTCCTAAGACCATGGGAAATAGGTGTTTTCCAATAATCTTAGGCGACCCCTGTGAAAGGGTCGTTCGACCCCCAAAGGGGTCGCGACCCACAGGTTGAGAACCGCTGGTTTAGAGGAAGGTGACTGGAGCAAGGGGAATTGTAGGATGGGGAGGATGCGAACTACTGGCCTGAGGGAGAGGGCAATCAGGGCTGAGGCATAGGGTTCAGTCAGTAACTTTTCCTCTGCCTCTTGCACTTTGGGGAGGGTGCCTGCAACACCTAGCTTCCATGAGTGAAGGCGAGCCCACTGTCTCTGTTTTTCTCTTTGCACCCTCTTCTCAGCTGCAGGGGCACAGCCGGCTGGTTTTGAGCACACTGCCAGGCACCGGGGTTGTTTTCAGAGGGCTTAGTGCTCCATGGGTCTTTATAGCATTCCTCCCTCCAAGGAAAGGCATATGTAGAAGCTCAAAGAAGGCAGTGCTGCTTAGCCATGCAATCACACTGACTTTGGATTTGTCTGTTTCCAGTACCTGGTGCCCTTTTTCCTCAACCAGTGTGGCTCCCTTCTCTACTACCTCACCTTGGCATCAACAGGTGGGTCTCTGCCTTAGAACTGCTGTGCTTAGAGTCACTTTGGGGAGGGTGCCTGCAACACCTTGTTTCCATGAGTGAAGATGAACCAGCCCACCATCTCTGGTTTTCTCTGCACCCTTTTCTCTGAGCTGTAGGGACACAGTGGGGCTGGTTATGAGTATATGCTGGGCACTAGGTTGGTTTGAAGCCTGGCAGTTTTGTGTAGCAGCAGAGGAAAAAGGAAAGTTAATTTTGCAATTTAATTTATCTGTCTTTGTTCAACTTAGCATGTTGGTGTAGAGCAGTGGTTCTCAACCTTTCTAATGCCGCGACCCTTTAATACAGCTCCTCATGTTGTGGTGACCCCCAGCCATAAAATTACTTTTGTTGCTACTTCATAACTGTAATTTTGCAACTGTTATGAATTGTATCTGTGTTTTCCAATGGTCTTAGGCGACCCCTGTGAAAGTGTTGTTCGACCCCAAAGGGGTTGCGACCCACAGGTTGAGAACCGCTGGTGTAGAGGTATTTGAAGTTATATGTTACCTAAAGTTTATGCTTTTGAACTTTGCTAGGAGAAGTCTCCCTGTTATAGCTTCACCTCCCCTGGAGGCTCACCAGGCCCGCCAGGGACTTGAGGGGAGTTTGAGCACCAAGTAGCTTTGAGAAACCCTCAGAAAGTATGGGGGAGGGGATAGGCTAACCTCCAGGCCTGCCCCCTCGGCTTCAGCTAGAGCCACTCTACTTGGATCTGTTTTACATTTTGAACTTCTCATAATGCTTCATTTAAAAAAAATTTTTTTCCATTGATTTTTAGAGAGGCAGAGTGAAGGAGAAACACTGATGGGAAAGTGAAACATCAATTAGCTGCCTCCTGCACACCTCCTACCAGGGATTGAGCCCACAACCTGGGCATGTGCCCACACAGGCAATCAAACCAGCAACCTTTCCATGTGTAGGACAATGCCCAACGCAGCCACATTGGCCAGGGCTCATAATGCTTCATTTAAAAGAAAGTTTGAATGCCTCTGGCACTCCCCAAGGCCCAAGAATGCTAAACCCTCTGGCCAGCTGATTTCACTTAGCCATTTATCAAATTTTGAGCAAATTGCAGCTTTAGGATCTGGTTCTCATCATCTACTCTACCTCTGTTCTTTAACATCCAGCCGTTCTAATAATCAGAACAGTGATCACTATTAAGCATCTACTTTATCCAGGGACTATACATGCATCATCATATTTCATCTTACAAGATAACATCTGTTGTAAGATGTTCTCTTGCTATCACTGTTTTACATGTGGGGAACAGGCTCAGCATGTCTGAGCGACTTAAACAAGATTAATAGGGAAACTGATGTCTGCCTCGCTCCAGTGCCCTTGCTGCTCCATTGGCCGTGTTGCTTCCCTCTCCCATCTGCTGTTGCAGACCAGTCCTTAGTAGCCATGGCATCCAGTGGAAGGTGTGTAAACTTAAGGAAGCAGCTCGGAGTACGAAGGAGTTGTGTCCGTTTCTTGGATGGATAATGCTGTAGTGGGGCCTGGGAGGGGATGAGGAGCAAGATAGTTCTTTCTTCCTTAACCTGGAGCAGATGAGGCCTGGGAGTGCTAGGAAAGAATGTGCTAAGGAGCCCACATGAGCATCCCCGTTTGCCTGGCCGTTGTGAATCTTGTAAACAAGTAACTCAAGCTTCTGATTTATCCATTAGTGTTTTGTTTTGGTAGTGTGTGACAAGAACACTTAACATGAGATTTAATATCTTAGCAAATTTTAAGTGTACAAAATTTGTTAATAACATTTTCTTTTTCTTTTTTTAATATATTTTATGGATTTTTTTTACCGAGAAGAAGGGAGAGGGATAGAGAGCTAGAAACATCAATGAGAGAGAAACATCGATCAGCTGCCTCCTGCACATCTCCTACTGGGAATATGCCCACAACCAAGGTACATGCCCTTGACCGGAATCGAACCTGGGACCTTTCAGTCCACAGGCCGATGTTCCATCCACTGAGCCAAACCGGTTTTGGCAAGTTAATAACATTTTAAGTTAATAGTTTTTTTAAATCCATTAGTCTTTTTCAAGTTTGTTTATTGTCAGTCAGTTCCTTGGAGCTTCAAAACTAAGGAACAGATCCTGAGCTCTGGTGACCTCTACATAAAGTCCAACCCTGTCTTTTTCTCTTCCTTAACTCCATAAGGCCTGAGCCTGAGCTGAAACAGAAACAAAATGTGCTTCACCTGCTGTTTTGGGTTGTTCATATCCACTAGTTTAGTAAGGGACAGCTTTGGAGTTAGGCAGACCTTGGTTTAAATCCTCAATGTGCCTGAATTTATGTGACCTTTTTAAAAATATATATTTCTTTATTGATTTTAGAGAGGGAGAGAGAGAAGAAACATCAGTGATGAGAATCATTGATTGGCTGCCTCCTGCACAGCCCCTGTGAGGGATTGAGCCCACAGCCCAGGCATGTGCCCTTGACCCCCATCGAATCAGTGACTCTTCAGTTCGCAGATTGACACTCTATCCACTGAGACAAACTAGCTAGGACTATGTGGCCTTTTTGAGCCTTGTTTCCTTCATCTGTGCAAAGACATGATAGGGGTCTTCTTGCAGTGTTGTTTTGAAGATTAAATGAGATGTACACAATGCACCTAGCATTTAATATGTGCTCCATAAATGCTTGGTAGGTATTATTGCAGTCATTCTATTGCATCCTTTGAGTTTTGGGTACCTGTCTGCCCCAATGTCCTTCACATCTCAGGAGCTCTCTTTAAGTGCAAAGATCTCATACTTATCAGCAAACCAGGGTGGTCCCATACCTTGTAGCTCAGGTCTTCATGCTGGAATCCTGAGAGGGCAAATTTGGAATCAGAAGACCAGGGTTTGAATCCTGAGCTTTACTGTGACTTCATCTGAGAAATGGAGTCTTGAAATACCTTTTTAATAAAAGCTGTCTAGCCCTGACTGGAGTGGCTGTTAGTTGGGCATCATCCATACACTGGTTTAATTCCTGGTCAGGGCACATGCCTGGGTTGTGGGCTCGATATCCAGTAAGGGGGTGTGCAGGAAGTGGCCAATCAATGTTTCATCTCCCTCTAAAAATAAAAAAAAATAAATAAAAATATTTTTTAAAGGCTGTCCTAAAAGAAAAAAATTTTAAAAAATCCCTCTAGTAGCTTAGGTGAAAAATGTCCCTTTTATTTTGGTTTTGGTTGTGATTTCAGAGCATACTGCTTTTTTAAAGTGGAAAAAAAAGAAAGACTAAAAAAAGGCTATCTTGATAAAATGAAAGTGCTTTGTACTTAGAAAGGCATTATTATTTTTTTTTTGCATCTCAGTGATTTTTTTCAATTTGACCATTCAGATCTAACTCTAGCTGTGCCCATCAGTAACTCCCTGTCCATCGTCTTCACACTGATTGTTGGAAAGTTCCTTGGAGAAGATATTGGTGGAAAACGTAAGTCAGGCCACTGTAAGTGTGGGAAGCAGCTACTTGGGCCTTGACACCACTGGGTCATTTCTCTCCCAGAGCCATCTCCCATGGGCGGGTGAGGAGAGGACTTTCCCCAGCCCTGCACCAGCTCCTACTGGCATGGCTGGACTTAGAGCCCCTTGATTTCTATCTGTTATCCCAGGAACATTGGCAGGCATGGTGCTCACCATGACAGGAATTACACTCTGCATCACAAGCTCAGTGAGCAAGACCCAGGGACAGCCGTCTACCCTTTGAGTGGGCCAATGCCACCCTCCAGCTCTGCCCTCTCCAGGAAGCCCTTGGGCCATGAAGTGCAGGTGATGGACCTAGCACTTCCATCTGAGCCTCAGCTTCCTCATCTCTTATGGGGATAATTACTACCTTGAGGATTACAATAAGAGACCAGAGTGAAAGGGTTTTGTAACATTCAAGAGCTGTTCAACGGCTAGGATTTAGCACAAGAAACTTCACTCAACCTCAGCAACCTGTGGGCCCCAGCAGCTCTCTTCCTGCTGTCACATGAGGCCCCCAGCCCAGCGATGGTCACTGTGATCTGTTCTGACTCCCACAGCAGCAGGGTCAATGGACTTCAGACCCCCAGCTCACTGAGAGGGCCATCTCTAGTCTTTAAGCCAGAAATGCAAACAGGAGGCCTCCAGGACTCATTCAGAAAGCCTTGGCGACCAGTGGGGGGAATTAGGGGAGGGAGGTGCTTCATAATGGCAGGGGTAGGGGAGGTGAGCTGTCTGTTAGCCTTTCATGTCTGCCCCTCTCAAATAGACACCTGTGAGCTCCAGCACTGCCAAACCAGCGTTTGGCGCAATGCTGGTCAAGTAGTAGCCGGTAATAAATCTGTAGTAAACAGATGAGGTTAGTATTCTTTTATTGTGACAGACCTCTCCCCAAGTTTGTAGTCTCTCTCAAGCTCAGTTGGCTACTCCTTACTCTGGCCAGAGAACCCCATAGGAAATGACCTCTGTGGCTAGGGCTACTGTGCTCAGCAACCAAGGAAAGCGGGGCTGTGAGTTTAGAAGCAGAAGACTGGGGAGGGGCTGAGGAGGCTGAAGTATATTCTGCAAGCCCAGGGCCGCTGAGGCTGAGGATAAACTGTGGCTGCAGAGTGGTAGTCCCAGTTCCTGCCTGGGGCTGTGGCTTTCAAGATAGAGGAGCAGGGGCTGAGGTGGAGACAGCTGCCCCAGCTCCAGGCTGGGTTTCCAGGGGCAGGGCCTCTTCCACTATCTGTGCTGTCCTCTGGAGGAGGAGGAAGGTCAGAGAGCGGACCATTAGCATCCCATGTCCAGTGTCCAGCCCTCAGCCGTTTCCCAATCCCAGGAGAGGAGGAGACTTTAGAAATTAGGATCTGTCCTCACGTTTAAGGTAGGAAGTGGGCTCTGAGATGTTAGATATGCTCCGGGGGAAGAACTGTTCCTGGGACTCAAGGCTGACAGTTTCTTTTCAGCTCAGAACTCCTGTCCCAGCATATTGCTTCCAGCCCCAACCCACCTGATCCAAGGGTTCGTCTGTCCAGGTGTCTGTATCATCGGCTACTTCCTGGGCCCCTTCTATTTCCTTCCGTGGGTGGGGAGCCCCATACACTCCTGATGAGGGGACAACATTGGTTGATGCTCAGGCTGAGCTCTGAATATTCTTTCCCTTGATCTTCTCTACCAGCCCCTTCCCCTCTCCTGAGCCTTGCTCCTCATTACCTCGGAGGATGGCAGGATACTTTAGAAGCAGGACTTTGGCCCCCACCCCGTCCTTTCCGAATCCCACCCCTGAAAACTCATTTCTTTGAGTTTCCATGTACTTCTTTCCATAGGCCAAATTCTTGTACAGACAAGGGACTGGCCCTGGCTGGGTAGCTTGCTTGGTGGGAGCATCATCTGTTCACCAAAGAGGCTGTGGATTTGATTCCAGGTCAGGGCACATAGTTAGGTTATGGGTTCTATCTTTGGTTGGGGAGTGCATGGGAGGCAATCAATTGATGTTTCTCTCTTATATCAATGTTTCTTTCTTTCCCTTCCACTCTCTAAAAATCAATAAAAAACAAATCCTCAGGTGAGGATTAAGAGACAGACAGACGAAGGGACTGGATATACACATGGGAGACAGCTCTGCCAAGGTCAGGGCTAGCTCTGTTTCTGGGCATTCTGCCCCCATGGATCATACAGCAGTAGGGACTCCCCTGTTCCAGTGAGAAGGTGGCTGAGAAGAGTCTTGGTCCAGGAGCCCCTCACCTGATGGAAATGAGAGCATGGGGAGCATGCTTCTTGACTGAGTAGCCTGCTGGGGTCTGGCATAGAAAGCAGATGGCTCAATTTGGCTTGGTTCCTTTGTAGAGGGTTGGGTTGCACGGGTCCTGTGGCCATGGGCCTGTAGAGGGAACACTGCGCTGGGGCCACAGGCACTGGTTGTTCTGACCTGCTCTACTCCCAGTCCAGGCTTGAATGCCCTCGGTGCCTGTGGTAGCTTGGAGAGAAGATGCTATCCATCTTCATAGCTTGCATCTTCCCTCCCTGCTCCCTCTTCCCATCAGGTTGCCTTATCTAGGAACAGAGTAGATGGTGCCTGGCACTCAACAAGCCCAGGGAGCCCCAGCTGGCTTGGCTCAATGGATAGAACATCAGCCTGTGGACTGAAGAGTCCTGGGTTCAATTCCTGGTCAGGGCACATGCCCGGCTTGTGAGCTTGATCCCCAGTGGGTGTCGTGCAGGAGGCAGCCAATCAATGATTCTCTCTCTCTCCCTCTCTCTTTTTTAAAATATATTTTATTGATTTTTTTACAGAGAGGAAGTGAGAGAGATAGTCAGAAACATCAATGAGAGAGAAACATCGATCAGCCGCCTCCTGCACAACCCCCAATGGGAATGTGCCCGCAACCAAGGTACATGCCCTTGACCAGAATCGAACCTGGGACCTTTCAGTCTGCAGGCTGACGATCTATCCACTGAGCTAAACCGGTTTCGGCCAATGATTCTCTCTTATCATTGATGTTTCTATCTCTCTCTCCCTCTCTTCTTCTTTCAAATCAATAAAAATATATTTAAAAAAAAAAAAAGGCCAGCAAAACCAGGCTGTGTCTCCCTAGCCCCCGTTGGATGCTCACTGGCGCATCTCATGGGAGATAAACTCCTGTGGACTCTGCTGTGCCAGATATACCACTTCTCTCTGTCAGCACTGAACCTGGCGAGCAGGCATTAGGTCCAGGAAGTCAGAGTCCTGAAGTTCTTCATAGAGCCTGGATGAGCTGACTTTCCAATCAGGTTCTGGTCTGGCCCCTACCACTCAATAACTATGTCACCCTGAATAAATCACTTCACTCCTTTGAACTTCAATCTCTCCTCTGGAAAATGAGAATAATCTGTCTTTCACACGATTACTGAGAGGATACAGTGAGGGAAGGGCAGAGCCTGAGCTGCAGGAGGAGTCAGCCTGTCACTCGCTCCCTTTGGCCTCACATGTCACCTACCCCCTGCTTGTGGGGCTTCGACTTCAGGTCTCGAGGATGCCTGTAATGAGAAAGGAAAGGCTTGCATAGGCAGAAGAGGACATGGGGTCAGGGTGGCTTCCTCTGCTCTAACCAGTTACCACCGCCTCACACATACATACCAGCAGCCCCCGGGCAGTGAGGGGTTAGGCACCAGCAGCTCCAAATAAGGGAGGGCCTTGAATTCGTCTTCTCCAACAGCCACATAGTAACGGCCACTCACCAGAGCCTCCCTTGCTGACAACGGGAGGCCCTCTGGGGTGCAGAGTCTGGGAGAAAGGTGAGTGGAGGACAAGATGCCTCTTCATATTTGGCAGATTACGAGGGGGTGGGTACAGCTATTCCAGGGTATCCTTTGGCTACTGGTCCTTTGGGCACCAGGGCCAGTCACCTAGACTCTGCCCTGGCTCCAAGAGCTGGGCAGGAGGGGCCTCTCCCTGTGGCACAGAGAGAAGTCCCATTTAGGGAAATGTGCTTTCCTTTGCCTTTTCATCCTCAAGGACAGTCGAAACCATTAAGGAGGCTCCCTTTGGAGAGGTTTGGGCTTCTCCAGTCCCCATACTCACTTGCACACAGCCCCACTCTGTAATTTGGCTTTCTCCGTCAGGAGCTTCAACACTGTTTCCCAGTCCTCGCTGGCAGCCTGAGACAGCTTCAGGCCAAATGGGGGACTTAACAGGTCCCCATTCCTAAACACACTGGGACAAAGAGCAGCCTGGTAAGGGGGAGGGTCCCCAGAACTTCCTATGTATGAAAGGAAAAAGGGTGGCACAGGGGTCAGAAGATGGTTCAAGAACCAGCAGTGCATTGGTCCATTTTCAGCCATCAAGCATGTGGGACTTTTTATATTCCCACCAGGGACCATGGGCTCCTGGAATAAACCCACTCACGCTTTCTCGGTCTCACTGAGACAAAAATGTGTGCCCCTGCTCCAGACATGAGCACTTACTGGATATAGCAGGGGGAACCTGCAGGTAGCCTCCATCCAAGGGCTCCATCATCTGGCTGCTGAGTCACAGGACAACACTGAAACCCAAATCAGGCCTTTGGTTAGGGTGGGTCAGTCCAAGGCAGGTAGGATGAGGGGAAGGAACCAGATTGGGGCAGATGGGGCAAAGAAGGATGGCATTGGTCATATCTTCACCAAAGGGTTCTTCTAACTCCCTAACTCACATTCTAATCACCTCCTGCCCATGTGTTTTACAGCTTCTTCTTTCCTTTGGGGACCAGAGCCTGGAGATCAAGTGAAAGGCTGGGAAGGGAGCAAGTGTCTTGAAACCTTACACCCAGAAAGCATAGAGTTTGGTCCAGAATTGGCGTGGAGACTGCTGCCGTGAGACTGGCAGGTCCTGCCCTTTTCAGGGCCCCTGGTTTCCCAGATGAAATTGGAGGCAATCCCAGGAGGGGTGGGAGGACTTACTGGTAGTCTGCTGCTTTTCCCACCTAGATGCTTCCCTCCAGGGGGCAAGTAGCTGGAAGGACAGATAGGTCATCGGTCATCTTGGGGAGCCTTGTAGATGCGAAAGTTTGGGGCTGGAGCCCAGCTCACCAACCATCCCTCCCCAGTGGAACAGTCTCAGTCATTTCAGTCCAAAAACAGATGCTGGCACTTGAACCTGCCTTAGTGTCCTAAGTCAGGCTGACATAAACCATAAGATTAAAGGTTGAGAGAAACTGCCCTAACCGGTTTTGCTCAGTGGATAGAGCATCGACCTGCGGACTCAGGGGTCCTGGGTTCGATTCTGGTCAAGGGCATGTTCCTTGGTTGTGGGCACATCCCCAGTAGGGAATGTGCATGTACCTTGGCTGCATGCACATCCTCAATAGGGAATGTGCAGGAGGCAGCTGATCGATACTTTTTCTCATCGATGTTTCTAACTCTGTCCCTCTCCCTTCTTCTCTGTTGAGGGTCAATAGAATATATTTTTTTTAAAAAGAAAAGATAGAAATTAATTCATTAAACATCCTACTGTATCTCAGAAATTTTCTCATTTGTGAGGAAGAGGCTTTGGTAAAGGCTCAGCCTGCAGAATGTTTTCCTTCTCACAGACTGGTTGTGATGGACACAAAACATCAGTGTCAGACTTCAACTTGAACCTGGCTCCACTATTTGTTACTTTATTGTCTTGATTTCCCCTTTCTAAAGAATGGGAACAAGACCACCCCCTTTATAGGGTTGCTGCATTTATAACGTTTAAAGTGTCTGTACATACATAGTATTGAACATGTGCTATTCCTATTACCTCCCTCCCTACACTCTGACCAGCCCCAGCCTACTCACTGGAGCTTGCAGAATCGTTCGAAGCCAGCAGCCACATACTGCCCTCCGTTCTGCAGGTCGGCCAGGTCAGTGACAGGGCGGCCATGACAAGGAGTGTAGAGGGCACGCACAGCCAGTGAGGCGTGCACAGCTGATGTGACCTCACTGAGGAAGGTCTCCAGGGTGGGGAAACGGCGTTGAGTGACCACCAGCTGGCGGCCTGGGAAGAAAGGGTCCCCATTCCGGTACACCACTACCCTCTTGGCTGCCATAGTGTGCTCTCAGTTAGAGACGCAAAGCTGTTGCCAGGCAACTAAGGCAGGCCTGGGACCAGTGCCAGTCAGAAGTGGAGGCCTGTCCTCACTCAGGAATGCAGGGAGAGCCTCAGCAGGAACATGTGTCCATATTCAGGGTCTCATTCAATCTGCCCGTGCAGGAGCCTCACCAGAGCAGCGCGGGTGTAATCACTATATACAAGGAAGATGCTGGGGCTCTGAGAGGCAGTGGCAGAGATCACACTGAAACACAGATGGTCCAGTACTGGGCAGAGGGAGGGCTTCTCAGAATCTCCCTGTCACCTTACAGCCCGAGGACTGAGCTCAAAGGAGGATCGGCTTTGAGGATTATTTCCCAAGGATGGCTAGTCTGCTTCCAGCCTCTGGTAGGAAGGCCCAGAGTCTGTCCTGGCTACAAGCAGCAGATGAATGCAATGAGGCTCAGAATCCAAGGAAAACCTTTATTTTCCATCAGATCCCCCCCTTTATTTACCCAGGTAACTCCACTGTCCTGAAGTTTGGATTGAGCCCAGGCAAAGGATGAAAGAGTGTCCTTCTCCCTCCTCTCCCTGTCCTGATGCCAACTCTTTGCTCCAGCTTCTCTTAGCCCTACTGGCCACCAATAGCAAGGGCCAGGAGGTAGAACTGGTACCAGGGACTGTCTCCTTGCCCTTTCATATCAGCTCTGGCTCCCCCAGGGTCTAGCCTGCCGGTCCTGTTTCCCACAGCCTGTCCCTCCAGTGCTTCTCTCCTATGCTATCTACCCTGTAGAAGACAGTTTCTCAAGTGGCCTTGATCTCCATGGTGCATCCCTCTGGTTTTTCCACCCTTCAGAGCTAGGCTCATTGGAAGCTCTACCGCTGGAGCTTTTATTGCTGGGGGTCTGGCCCTGGGTGGTTTAGTCTTCCAGAGATCCAGACTACCATGTTCTGCCAGAGTCCCACCCCAGATGACACGGTCCTCTGAGAGACCCAACTCTCGTGGCCTAGCTCTTTGGCAATTAGGTTCTTTGTGGTCCAACCTTCTGGGAGACTTATCTTCAATTTTTGGGTCCACATGGAGTGTGGGCAGCTGTGTTCTGGCCTTTCCTGAAGTGTGACCCTTAGGTTTGAGGCCCTTGGGGATCTGGTCATCTAGTTTTGTCAGCTGTAGGCAGGTCCCTCCAAAGGTCTGTTCCCCATGATGTGGCTCTTTGGTGACCCTGTTCTCTATGGCTTGCTTATCTGATGATGTGGGTAGCTGTGGTCCAGCCCTCCTGCAGTTTGGGTCCCTGTACTTGGCCCCAGCAGTGGTTTCATCTTTAGTGGCCAGTCTTTCTGGAGATTTGTGAGGTGGTGATCTGAGCCTCCAGCAAGAGTCCTCTGCATGGTCTTGCTTTCCAGTTGTCCTGTCTCTGTAGTACTGGTCTTCCAGTGCGGGGCCTGCTTGTGACCCAGCTTTCTCACAGGCCTGTCCTCCGTGGTCGAACCTCACCTCTGAGGATCCCAGGGTTTGTCTGAGAATTAGGTACTGTTGGGAAGAGAACGAACACTGTACCAGGCAGGCCTGCATGGGCATGGCAGGAGGCTTTCCCTCACCGCCACCCTTGGCTCTAAATGTGCACAAAGAGCCCCAAGTTAGGGCCTACCTCCTTGCGGCTATTGATGGCCTGCTGTATCCACAGCAGTTCCATAGCCAAGTGGCTGCGATGGTACTGGAGCTCCTGGAGCTCTGCTGGACGGGGGGGCAGTCCTGGACCCGCAGCTTCTGGGAAGAAGGGAGAATGGGAGAAGGACTTGAAGAGTAAATACTGGACAATGACCTAGCATTAGACCCTAGCACCCTCCTCCTGCCCACCCACAGTTGCCCTCAACTAGGCAGAAGGAAGGAGGATGGGGTGCAACTTATCTAGAAAAAGCCTTTCACTCAGTGGATAGAGTGTCGGCCTGCAGACTGAAGGGTCCCAGGTTTGATTCCAGTCAAGGGCACATGCCCAGGTTGTGGGCTCAGTCTCCAGTGAGGGGCATGCAAGAGGCAGCTGATCATTGATGTTTCTCTCTCTCCCTCCCTCAAATCAATTAAAAAAAATAGATTTTTAAAAAGCTTTCCACTTTTTAGATGGGAAAGTTGGCACCCAGAGAGGGTCACAGCCTTGCTCTGATCTAGGCAGAGAGGTACCTGGGTTCTCCATCCTTGGCATAGCTTCAGTCTCCTCTTGGCTGGGTTTCCTGGTTTTCCTGCTTTGCTGATCCTGAAGCCAGGAACTGTCATCTTTGCAGTGAAGACTTTCTGAGTTTGCTGAGCTCTCTCCTGACTTCTTCAGCATCATCTTCTCTCTCTCAGGCTCCTTACATGGGAAGCAACTCCATAGTTCCTGCTCTGACTTCCGTCCCCTCTCTCCAGCTTTCCAGTTCTGATGAGGTTTTGCCTTCTGAGAAATCAGAGAGGTATGAGTGCCCCAGGGCTAAATCTCTAAGTATCTGGGTGCCATTAAGTTTACAAGTTGGGGGGAGATTCAGGATTGGGGTATAAGCAAGTAAGTCTGCTGCTGCCTTTTCCATTCAGCAGGAAGGGCAGAGTCTACCATTCCTTTGACTCCCCTACCCCGGTCCCTTCTCCTCCTGGGTGTGTACTACCTGCGGGAGAAACTGGGGCCTGGGAATCCAGCCTTCAGTCCACTGTAGTGTGCCCACATCACCCTCGATCTCTCGTACAGTAGCCTCATACTCTGCTCGGAGGCTCTGGAACCGGCGTCGGACCAGGAAACCCCGGACGCAGGCCTGGGGGGGGGGGGGGGGGAGGAAGAAAACCCTCATCACTGCAAAAGTGGAGGCATCTTTGGGGATTCTCCTGGGGAGGTCATCCCGTGGCCACGGGGAAAGGAGGTGACGCTGTGCGCTGGGGCTCCGGGCTGGGCCCCTCTCTTCGATTTCAGGTCCTCCCCACCGTTTCCACGATCCCTCAGAAGCGTGTGGTGGGAGCGCGCGGGGGGTCCCAGCCTTCCTCAGGGCGGAGGGGCGGGTCGGAACCTCTGAGTTCCCGTGGGGGAATCCTGTGCACCCCCGACCGCCGGGTACCTGCAGCATCACCACCTTCCGAACCAGCTGCTCCCACTCCATCCAGGTGTCAACGGCCCGGCGCGGCTGCCGGCGCCCGCGTAGCGCGTCACTCGTCCGCGCCGAGAGCTGGCGAGCGCGGCCCCGCCCCGCCGTCTCCACGACAACCTGGCCCGCCCCTCCGGCCCGGGGTGGACGAGTCCGAGCCTCCACCCCCGCCCCGGGAGCCGCCCTGGGGATTCCAGGCTCCAGGAGTCGGACCCCCCAAACCCAAAGTGTGTCGCGCGGGGTGTATCCGCCCAGGCCGGGGCGCGCCAGCCGAGAAAGACGCGGCGAGGAGAGGGAGGACACGGAGCCGCTTTCTTCCATTCCGGTTTAATCCCACGCAATGCCCCCCTCCCCATAGCACCTGGGGGGCCACGGACTACGCAGCTGAGTCTGTAAAAAGTCACAGTTTGAAGGGAAGGAGAGCGGGCAGTCGGGGCGGAGGTCCGGCACCTACACAGCTGCCTGCTCCTCAGGCTCCGCGTTCTCGGCCAGGTGCAGCTTCTGTCTGCGTCCGTCAAGGATTGGATACCCTGGCCCAGACTTCCAGCCCTCTTTCCATCCTGCACAGGCTGCCTCTCCAACTGCGAAAGGGGCTGTGCAAGGGACGCTGCGGGTGCAGTCTCCATCGGCCCTTCTTGCTAGGTGGCGTATCCCATTCTCTTTTGATCTAGTAGATCCTACAGGTGCCTGCACCCTTACTGTTTCTGACCAGGACTAAATAGGGAGATCATCTAAATCACTGCAAATAATTGAGTGCTGAAAGATTGGGAAGACATTAGACAAGCTTTGCCCCAGATTGATGTCAGCTAAAGTGCTTGCAAAGATTTTGGATAAGTAGGTAAAACATATTCCCATCTTTTCCCTAATATTTGGGGAATTCTTCCTGCATTCCTTTTCCTGGGTGGGGGCAGTCTGTGGCTAATTCTGACTTAGTAGGACATCAGAGAGTGGGGATGATGGTTATATGTAAACACTCCTGAAGGGTGGTAGGGAAGAGGAAATTGGTATCATCTCTGGAGGCCCATACACTCATACACAGGTCCCCGGAAAGGATACATAGAATTACTAAGATCTTCCAGCTGTGGAGAGAAAGAGAAATTCCTGTCAGAAGAGGCACCAGGCCAAGCCCCAGATGTTCCGAGTGCCGTTTCCTAGAGGGCTTGAGAGACCCCGAGCTCTTAGCTTTATGCACCCCCAGCTTTTCACCCAAGGGTCAATAAGGGCCTTAGGAGCAAGCAGTACTTCCCCCACTCCCTTATGCCCCCAGGAATCAAAGCACCCAGCCCTGACCCACATTGCTAAGCAGCTGGTCCAGGTTGCGGTCAGCCGTGGTCTTCTTCTGCTCTTCAGGCAGCCCCTCAGTGACCCCGTCCTCTTCCTCCTCCTCTTCCTCCTCCTCCCCACACACGTCCAGGCTGAAGTGCAACCGGGCCAGCTTCTCCTGCATCTCCCGCACGTGCTCCAACTGCTCGAAGGAGCATTCCTTCCCTGGACAGCACCTGTCTGAGCCCTGGGAGCAACTGGGGACCTTGGCCCCAGCCACTCACCAGAGACCAGGCCCTCTAGCTGCGCCTCCCCACCCATCACACACACACACACACACACACACCCTCTAAACCCGCTCCCAGGACTCACCGAAGGCCTGCAGCCGGCCTGAGTGGAAATCATTGAGCAGGTTCAACAGTCCTCCCTCCATCTCATAAACATCGGTCACCTCAGTCAGGAACGAGTGCTGCAGCGGGGTGCCGGCAGAGCCCCCTCCACCTCCAGCCAGCACCGGGCGGCATTTCTCCTTGCCTGCCCTGGGTGGAGTGGACATGACCAAGGTCACAGGGCAGAGGCAGCCAGGCGCCCCCAGGTCTTTTGTGCCATCTGTCTGTACACTAATTCATGTTTCTATCCACTCACCAACATAAATGGATGTTTGTTCTTCTGGCCCTGTGCTGGGCACCAGGACTGATGAAGGGAAGGGAGGGTGAGGAGGGACGAGGGTAAGAAGTCAAAATAAGTTTGTGGTTTTTTTTTCTGCCAGTGATAAAGTCAGAGCCAGGCCTGACAGGAGATTCCTGGGTTCCTGTCTGAGCTCCCACTAATTCCTCCTATAACCCTGAGTGAATCACTTGTCCTCACTGGTCCTCGGTGAATTTGGGGACAGTTACTACCTTATTGCCATGAGAGCTATCTTATCTCTCCCCATATCTTTCTGATCCTCTTCTATTTAAAAACTTAAATTTTTTTTTTTTTACTGATGATTGATTTTGAGAGAGAGAGGAAACACACAATGAATGCATAAATAAGTTGTCCTACTTATGCATTCATTGGTTGATTCTTGTATGTCCCCTGACCGGGGTCGAGCTGCAACCTTGGCACATCAGGAAGATGCTCTAACCAACTGAGCTGCCCAGCCAGGGCCTTTAAAAACTGTTCTGAACTTTCCATTGCCCTTAGAGTGACACCTAACGACCTTCCCAGCCTGGTCCTCATCTGCAGTCCCATTTTCCAATTGCATTTCTTCTCATTCCGGACCAGACCTTCAGCTGTTCCCACTATGGCTGTCCCTAAACATGCCCCTAAGGAATGTCAAAGCCATAGGGAAACAGCAATTGGAGAAAGAACACACAGGGACACATTATAGGGTAGGGTACACATTCCCAAACATTAAGAAAAACAAAACAAAAAACACCTGGATGGACCTTGAGAATGTTATGCTGTGTGAAATAAGTCAGTCAGAAAAAGCTAAGAACCATATGATTTCACGTGTATGTAGGATATAAAACTGAAACTCACACAGAACAACAGTGTGGTGGTTGCAGAGGGAATGGTGGGTTAGTAAAGGGGAAAGGGGCAAATATATGGTGTCGGAAGATGCCATCCCAATAAATTTAATTTAAAAATTAGGCAAACAAGTCTAATTGTATACCTGAGTAGCTCTTCACCATTTCCTACTTATGAACCTCCAACCTACCTGTGGTTCCTGGAACTTTCCAGGCAGTATTTTTTTTTCTTTCTTATGCCAAGCAAGCCCCTTAGAACATTCTCCCTGTCCACTGTACCCACCAGCCTTTTTTGTCTCTCACTTCCTGGCAGGCAGTGCTGCCCACTCCCTGCTCTGAAGTGGTTCACTCACTCACTGTGACCCACCCAGCCTTTTCCCCACACACTTGCAGACAGACGCTGGGCCCGAGCATTTGGGTTCTCAGGGGCATCCCCAGGAAAGGCATCAGTTATTGTTCAGGACCTAAAGGCTAAGTCCCCTTTACCTGCCTGACCATAGGGCAGCTTAGAGTTAGGGCCCCGCCCTTCTTGCCCTTTACTTCTGTACCCACCTCTTGAACTTGGCCCTCTGTTTGGGGGAAGGCAGGTGAGGGAGGCCCAGGGCCAAGGAGCCGCTGTGGCTGGTGGGCACAGGGACCCTGCGGAGTGTTCCTGGGGCTGCGGCCGGCTGGGTCAGGCAGGGCTTGGGGCTCCTTTTCTTCTTCTTGTCCTCCATTGATGCTGGCTGGGCTTCTGGCCTGGGTGGGAGGCAGCCCCACTGAGATCTGAGAAGCAAAGTCACCCCTTCACCTGCCAAGCCCTGAGAGCTGCAAAGGAAGGCCCTGGGACTTTGCAACTCTCCCTTCACATCTGTCAAGGCCTCTGTCCCCTCATCTGTCCAGTATGGGCAGAGCCCAATGCCAGCACCGACTGTTGGGGTCATGGATCTGTATTTGAAGGACCTTTTGAGCCCACTCAGGTCCCCACCTGTCCTCCAGCCCTGCCTGAAAGGCTGCATCAGGTAGGATTCTCCAGCGGCAGCTGGAGTTCCCTGCCCTGTAGCTGAGGGGGCGGGGCTGGCAGAGGAAATGTGGAGGGAGGAAGAGGCAGTGGAGGTGAGCTGGCAGGAGCTCCAAAGGATTAGGGGTGTCTTAGCCAGGCCATGTTCTGTGTATCAACTGCGTAGGCAGAACCCGGGAGCATCTGCATGGGAGGTGACCAAGGTGTGGGTGTGCCACACGCTAACCACCAGAGGATGGATAACAGCGGGAGAAGCGGTGGCATGCAGGGCGGGGCTCAGTGGGGGGTGTTCCCCCATTTAGATGCTTGCACCCCCTCTTCCATCCACCACCAAACTCAAACACCAGGCAACTCATAAGTTCCCCGGGACATGCTTCCAGCTGCTTCACCCTCCCCACTCAGAAAGTCCCTGCTTGGCTTCAGCTGGGGTGGCTGGCGGGCAGCAGCTGGCTGCCTTAGCCCAACAATGGCTGGCTTGTGGCTGGCACTGCTGGGCCTCCAGTCCAGCTCCGCCCGCAAGCTCAGGTCTGTTGAGGTCCTCCCAGGGAGATCTGGGGGCCCTTTGTGGGGGTTCCCCAGCTGCTCCTTCCAGGTTGCTACCACCAAGCCTTTCTGCACTCTGGGACGGTGGTGGTGCTGGGGGCATTGAAATTGGCACATGGCTGGCTGGCAGTTAGGGGGTGTAGTGGAGGGGAGACCTGCGGCAGCTTGACCCAATTAGGGTCTTGGTAGAATTGGAATAGGAGCCGCTGCTCCCCAGGAACCGCTGGGGACGGCCTGGGATCTATTTCCCACCCAACCCCCAAAACCGTGGGCCAAGGGGATCGCTCAGCTCAGGAGCCGGGATCTCAAAGGGATTCTGCCCCACCCCACTCCCGGGGCAACAGACCTGGAGGTTTGGGGTCCGGAGCGAAGCTTCCGTGTGTGTTCCTCCGCCCTCAGCACTCGCCTACCGGGAACAGGGAACGGGATGGGTGGAAGCTGAGCCGGCAGGAGGTGATTTGCATTTAAAGGGAAAGTGACCTTTATCGCCGGTGGTGGAGTAAGACGGGAGAGCATCTCCACATTTATTGTGCTGTTCCTCTCAAGACTTTACCTCCTCATCCGAACAAGGTGACGACGATGTGTGATGGCAATCTAAAAATCCTTTCACTTTCCCCATCTGTTTTGGAGAGAAACTATAGTCTCACAAAATGGTGGTGGCTTTGTCAGAAAGAGGAATGCCGAGAGGGAAGATGAATGGACATATACAAAAGCATGTAAGAAGCACCAGAGCAGCTGCAAGAGGAGGAAACTGGGAGAAGACCATGATCTATCAAGTGAGAGCAGGACCCATTTGAGCACTTTATGGTCATTTAATCCTCTTAGCAACCCTGACGGAAGACACTGTCATCGTCCCCTTTTACTAACAGTCAACAATAGTCTTTTGAGGGCAGTAGCACTCCTCCCACAACACCCAGACACTTCTCGCTGGTAAAGCGTTGGGGGCTGTACTCAGTGTGCTGGGTCATTGATGTAGTGACGGGATAACACTCCCACCTCCTCCCCGCCCCCCGTCCCCCCAAGCCCAGGCCCAGGAGACTTGGGAGGGGGCTTCCGGGTAAATGGAAACCTGCGCGTCTGACTGCAGGCCGGGAGGAAACCAGAGCGGGTGACGGAGCTAACACCACTTCCCCACCCCCTGCTGCCCAGGTTGGGCCTGTGCCAGGGGTGGGGTTGGAGTGGGGTCAATGGGGCAGCTATTTATAAGACCTGGCAAAGGCTCCCAGCTCAGGTCCTCAGAGAAGCATCTGATGCAACTGGAGACAGGCTGCCCTACAGGCTCAACTAACAGCCCCAGGCCAGTGCACACAGCTCCTCCCACCCACTGTCCTCTCCCAAGGGGCAGGGGCAGCTTCCCTGGGCCTGGGCCTGAGGCTGAGTTAGAGAGGGATAAGGCACTGTTTCCGCAGGCTCCAGAGCAAGGCTCTGTCCCAGGTACTTCCAATGCCCAGGCTGCTTCTGAAGGGGAGACATTAAGTCAGGTCTTGTTCAATAAGCAGGGATCTGAAAAGGGCCTGCGGAGGCCGAGCGGACAACTGGAAGGCCCTCTCCTCCCTTACCAGGACTGCAGGAGTGGCACCAGGCTCCTCTAGGAACATGGCAGAGGGCCCAGGAGCACCTCTAGGGTGATGTGATTCTTAGAGCTGCTTTGCTCAGAGCTCCCAGTGTGGCAGCCTCCCCTGACCCCCTCCAAAGGACCTTTGGAACCAACGTGGCCGGCACAGAAAAACAAAATGAGACCCCAACCATTAGAACCCTGACTGGAAGGGGCAGAGGCTCTGCGGGACTGTTACAGCCAGCGTGGACACATCTGCCTGTGGAGGCCTGGAGGGAAGGGCACTTGGGTTCTGTCATGGGTTGTCCATTCATGTATGGTCCTTCGTGATGAACAGCCCAGGCCCCAGAGGGAACGGGGTGCTGGGTGAGACATCCAGGATGTGTCCCACATAAGAGCTTGGGATGGGCGAGCAGGCGTGTATAAGAAACCAGTTCATTCTTTTTTTTAAATCTCACTGGAGGATATTTTTACTGAGAGAGAGAGAGAGAGAGAGAGAGAGAGGAGAAACGTCTTACTTTTTGCCTCCTGTATGCACCCTGACCCCGACCAGGGATTGAACCCACAATCTTCTGGCTCCATGGGCAACCAATGGAACCACCCGGTTGGTGAAACCGGTTCATTCTTAATAACTGTATGCAGAATGTGGTCAAGGAACACACAAAATCAAAGGAAGGGAACCTGGAGGTCCCTGGTGCACTGGTGCGAAGAGATGTTGCCCACGGCAGACAGCCCAGATGGTAGTGAAGCCACTTGTCTTAATTTGGACCTCATCTTCCCTCTCAGCTTTCTGTTGCCCTTGCTTTTGCATTCCTCATGGACCCTCTCTCTCTCCTACCTAAAGACCTTCATTGGGTCTGCCTGGTATAGTCCAAATTCCATCACCTGGCACACAGGCTCTTGGTGACTTATTTGGGCCCTGCCTCATCTCTCCATCCCCTCCAGTGCACCTGCATTGGACCACTGTTACTAAACGAGGCGTGGGGAACACTGGCCTGCAGCTATGTAAGGCCCATGAAATAAGTTGGTGTGGCCTTGCCAAGGCAACCATAGGCAGGATTCAAAACTTAATAAATCTAAGAGCTTTTTTCATATCAACACTCATATATTAAGCATATTGTTATGAATATGCAAATGATCTTTGGCAAAAAAAAAGGTTCCCTACCCCTGTACTAAATGGTTACCAAACTTCTACCTGCTTTTTGGGCCATAGGCCCTTCCAGATAGCCACCCCTGTTCTCTTGCTGAAGGGGACAGGGCCTTCCTCCTCTTTGCTCCCATAGGACAGCCACCCCTTCCACATCTAAACATTCCTTTTCCCCTCACCAGCCTGTGAGCCCTCAGAGGGCAGGGCCAATTTTTAACTGAGTGAAAGTCATCTCTGGTGATCCCATATATGTATATCATGTCAGCTTTCCCAAGGGCTCCACTTGGGCAGCTCCAATGAATCTGTGTGTCCTGAGCTGGAAGGGAGGGCACTTTGGAAGATGCAGGGTGCCAGGGCACAGCCAGACTTGGCAGCACATCCAAATAAATCACTGATGACTGGATGGATTCAGAAGCCCAAATGACCACAAAGGTCAGGAGAGAAGCAATAAGGCAACAAACTCTATTTAATATGGTTTAAAATACATCAAGTCCCTGGCTGTTGTGAATACCAAAATTAGACCCCAACCAAAAGGAAAAAAGAAAAGCTGTCAGCACAGCTTCAAACAAACCTGGGAGGCCAGGTTGGGCCATTAAGGGAAGCAGTTACAGAGACAGATGGCAATACCCCTCCCCCAGGAGGTGGGCACCTGGCTGTCCCTGGGGTGACCTGTGCTGTGCAAGGTGGGAGGGCTGGAGCAGCTGGAGAATCATCTCAGCAGGCCTTAGCCCTCCCCTCCAGCACCAGGCCAGCTCCAGTGGCCTCTTTGGCCAGCCCTCAGGAGGGCCACCACAGTGGGGTAGAGAAGGGAAAATAACCATCTTTACAGACATAACATTCTCTTACAGAAAAAAGTGCCTGAGCTCAGCCCATGGTCCAAAAACCTCATGGAAAACAAAAAGTGCTGTTGACACCTCTTAGAATCTGGTGTACATGGAACTCTCAGCTGGACAAGGTCTGAACACAAACTACTGTCAGCAGAGCCAAGGGCTCTGGGCTGTGAGCCTCGCCTGCTGTGGTCCCCTGGAAGAAAAGCTAGCAATCCAAGAAACCAACACAGCTCTTGGTCCTAGAACTGAGGTCATGTGCATGGGACCTGCCCTAGTGAGGAAGGCACTGGCCTTCAGCGAGGCCACAGCCCCTGCATCTGGCCCAGGCTCCTGGCTGGCAGCACTCAAGTACCTGGGCTGACTTTGGAAAGCGGAGCAAGCAAACAGCTGTAGTGATTATGATTTGGTCAATGGAGTTGGAGGAATGGGATCCCTACCTGTAGCCTGGCCAGGATGCCCAGAGCTCAGAACAAAGGTTCTACCCTGCACAGGGCCTATTATTTCTGACCTGGGAAGCCCAGCTGGGGCCACCTTGCTCACTGCAGCTCCACTTGGTTTGAGAGCTGTTGTGCTGAGTTCCCACCCCACCACACTGGGCTCCCTCCCGCCAACCCCATGGGCTTTAAGAGGTAGGTGAAGTGAGGCAGGCAATCATGTGGGCTACTGCAGGTCTACCTGATCTTTAAAGGGGCGGGCAAAAGCTTCTGCCGCCTCCCAATGCTCCCACAGCCCAGCAAACCCTCTATGGGGCAGTTCTTGAGTAACTCAAATGGGCATGAGGGAGCCTTACTGGAATAGGAAGAAGCATGTTCAGGGACCATTCTAGACACACCCATTTCAGAGGGGAAGACAAGACCTTAGCAAACACTTCTCCACAGGAGAGCAATATCTCAGCCAGGGATGATAAACAGGTCTCAGCACTTGACTGGCTGCTGAGGGAACCTTGAGAAATGAAATGCCAGGAAAGAGCAGGAAATACTCTGAAGAGACTAGTGGGAACCACTATGGAGCAGAGAAATGGTGTACCTCTCACTTGCCATCTCTGGTCAGACAGTACTCTTCATGAACCTATTTTATGGGGGACTTACGGGGTGAAAGAATGGGCTAGTTGTGCAAGATGAAAGAACCTGTATGTTAATGAATTAGCTCTAAGAAAATACAGCAAGCATCAGCTCAACCATTTTATCTACCTTGGTCTGTGGCTCCTTCAGCTACACTGAAGCCCAGGCCCAGCTGGAGATGGGGCATAGATCCCAAACCCAGCAGAGTTCTGCTTCCTGGTCCAAGACCCTGTTGTTCCAGAAAATTGCTCTGTATAAAGACGGCCTAATACCTTAGGCAAGTTTGCAACCAGCAGAACTTCCCAAGTACAGAGGAACATGTAAGGGGCTTATGGGATATGGGATTATCTGCAGCCATTTTGTGGATTTCTGGGGGTCAGTCAATTCTTTATCCATCAGTTGTCAGACAAGAGCTGGGGCCCCCAAACAGGAAGTAGGGTATTGAGGACACCTCAGCTCTTACTCCTTGGACAATAGAACTAGAACAAACTTCAAGGACTGCACAGTGGGGGTGGGGGCAGGAAGCAGAAAGACTCACAAAGCCACTGGGAACAGTTGCTCCGGGGGCCTAGCAACTGCTACATGGAGGCATTGGTGGTGGCCTTCCAGGATTGAAAGCCCTTTCCTTTCTCTCACTACAATTTCATTTCATCAAACAGGAAACCTAAGCACCAACATGACAAAAGTGCTGGGCAGGATGGGGAGGGTGGTGGGGCACTGGAAGCCAGGAACCCAGGCACCACTGCTAGAGTATTCCTCCTCCTTCCTCAGAAGACTCTCAATACAAACACTGCCATGTGCAGCAAAAACAAAAAACCTTCAGGAAGAATCCTTTGGGTGATCCCATCAATCATTTGTGCAGGCTAGAGAGGCACCTGTGAATGATAAGGCTACTGAGAAGCATCACTGGCCTGGTCCTGGCACTAACACAGGGCAGGGGAAGCAGTGCCCAAAGGGCTCCCTATGCACATCATCCCACACAGAAACATTCTCCAGGTTCTTTGTCTGAGGCAGGAAAGTGGTTTGATCACCAGCTCCGAGTACCCTGCCAAGGCTCTGTCTGGGGACCCCTTTTCTGGTTAAGAAAAGCAAAGGAGCATCCAGGGGAGCTAGGAGAGCCAGAGCGGCCAAAGCCCTGCTAACAAGAGAAACACAGTCAGGCCTGGGTGTGTCACTTGTCATGATCCCTGAAGGGCAGGGAGGGGAGGGGTCTAAGCCTCATGTCAGGCAGGGTAATGTTCAAGTCACTGTCCTGCCAGGTCACTGAAGGCGGCTACAGATGACGACTCCGCTTTGACTCTTCAGCTCACATAAGAGCCACTGACTTCATCTGTACACATCCGCTCTGCATCCAATGCAAGCCTATTTTACACTTACAGATTAAATGTATGAGGCCTTGCACATGTCATATGTATGTGAAGCTGACCCTTGAAATTCAAACTGCAGTGTCAGATGCCAGCCAGGTCAGAGCACCCTGGGCCTCAGCACTGGACTACTGAGCAGTGGGAGCCTTGCATGGGCCAGGCCTGGCTGGGCTGCTTGCTCCCTTCCCAGCATGCCCCTAGTGCCAGGCTCCCTAGGCGGTGGTGGAGGTGGGCTCCCGGGGCCCTGTTTGGCCTGATGCTTCTGTGCTTGGTGCTCCAGGGCAGGAGGGAGCTGCTTCTGTGGCTCCTGCAGAGCTAGGTGCTTGGACACCGGACCCCTCGCCACCCTGCTCTTTGGAGGCAGTGGCAGCCTCTGGCCTTTGCTCAGGGCCGCCGTCAGGGAGGGGGCCCTGGCCACCAGCACTCAGGTCCTGTACCCTCTTGTTCAGATCGTTGCGCTCTGTCTGCAGCGCCCGGCACAGCTTCTCCAGCCGCTGGATTTTCACCTGCAGGCCTTCAAGCTCTTTGTCCCGAAGGGTTTTCTAGGGAGAGAAAGGGGGCCTTTCAGTGTCATGCATCGATCCTCCACCGGCCACTGCCACTTGGTAGAAAACATTCACACTTGAACACTGGGAACAGACTGGAGTCCAAAGCTGGCCCCTTTCAAGTAAAAAGCCCTGGTTTATGCTAAGACCTGGCTATCAATTGAGGACAATATGGTGTAGGGCAGGGGCATGGCTTAGAGACAATGTATTTCTCCATTTATCTACCAGAAGACCTTGGCAAAGTACTTGGCTTTGTAGTTTATCTCCTGATCTGTTACTCTTGTCTGTTAACATCCACCTCGCACAGTTCAATGTACTGACCTAGCACAGACATTCAGCAAGTCTGGCTGCAGTAGCTGCTCTAGCACTGAGTTCCTTTCCTCTTCTACATCTCCAGTCACAAAATCAAATAATCGGGGCCTCCCAACGTACAAACTACACACATCGTTGGCACCATTTGTTTTTCTTGTTCCTTAATCTTTTCTTCCATTTCTTCCCTTTGCTTCCACTGCAGGCCTATGACTGGGCTCGCCACTTCCCCTGGGGAGAGCTGGCAGTGCCTGGGACTTGGACAAACATGTCCAGCTTCACTTTATGCCAAGTGCATCCCTCACTTCTAGAACCACAGAAAATGGCCCGATCCTCAGTAACTGCACACCCCATCCTGGCTGCAGAGTGCACTCAGCCCACCTCCTCAGCCATCTCCAGCAGGGCCTTGTTGCTGCTCTCCCATCGGGACCGGTACATGGTGGTTTCTTTCTCCAGCTTCTTGATCTTCTTAGTCATCTGGGTTGAGTGACAGGCGAAGGAAATGGTCAGGGCACAAGCTGTCTGCATCTATGTCCCCAAGGAGGGGCAACGGTCCCATGGAGGCAGTACAGGACACAGCCAGTGCTTTCTGTGCACCTTAGGACTTCTCAAGTTAAATGCCCACTGCCAATAACAGGAAACAGCAAGACAGTCCCTTCTTCAGGACAATCCAGAAGGTGCACATACCAACGACACTTCCTCGAGAGGGAGGAAAGGGTGTGATTCCTTCTGACAGTCCCTCCCTTGGCCTCAATCACACTGTTACTGTAAACAGCTTCCGGTGAGGCCCCACATTCTGAAAGCAGCAGCTTGTGCCCCTGCAGCCAGACCCAGCCGGGGCCAGTGTTACCTTTTCCATCTCCTGTTTGAATGTGGTGAACACCTCACTGCTTTTGGAAAGAGTGTTCTGGAACTCCTCGAACTTCTCCGTATATAGGGCAAGCTGGGCGAGAAAGAAACCCACAGTTAAAACCAAACTTCCTTAGAGGGCACTTCTGGTCCACACACTCAGACCATGCTTGGCCTCTGACCCAACAATTCCGAGATCCGATTTTTCTTCATGTAAGTCTACAAAGTAGGATTTGAGGTGACATTTTTTTCTTATGTCTATCTTCAAATGTTTCTTCCAGAATTACGTATAATTTATAGACTTAAACCAATGTCCCCATCCCCTCAAAAGCAGCACAAAAACTACGTCCGACTAGGAATGAAGTCCTTCAAGCTCATCTAGCCACGTGGTCACCACCACACGTGCTGGGCGGGTCCAGGGAGAACAAAGACTCAGCAAGGTCACATAGCAGTCAAGGTAGTCCTACAATGAGGGTTCCATTCCCCTCCCCCCAGGATGGGTCCCAATGAGGAGACCTTGGAGGCACAGGGGCAAGATACACACTGACTCACCTGCTGCTTCAGGTGCGTCTCCTGCTGCTTCATCAGCTCACACATCCTCTGGGACTCCACTGCCTCTTTGAGGAGCTATTTCCAAGATAGGACATCAGACCTCGTCAGAAGCCCCAAAGGGCTGTGTGTTTTTGCCAAACACACCAGAATCCTCTGAAGTGTCCTGCTCTCTGACTGGTATTTGAGGAAACAGTGCCCTGCTCTGGCCAGGAACCAACCTTTCCCATACAAACGTGACTATGAGCTAAGCCAGAACCCACCCACCTCTTCCAAGACCCCCAATCCCAGAGCCGGAGCCTCACAAAATCCTTCTCCCGCTGGTGCCTCTCCTCCGCCTCCTTCAGCATCTCCTGGGCCTGCTGGAGCTTGGCGTCCACCAGCTGCTGCTGCAGGTCCTTGTGCTTGAAGACTTTGTCAATATGCTGCAGGGAAGCACGGTGGCAGGAGTCATTGTTAGGTGCTCCCTTTCCCTTTCTCAGAGAAGCCGGCCTAATAGCTAGACTCAGGGCTCCCTGGCATGCTGGACTGCCATGCATACCATAGGACATAGGCCCCATGTCCCCGGAAAGTCTACTTCCCAACCTCACCTTATTTCTCTCCCAGAGTCGGTTCTGAGTGAGCACAGGGGTTTACGGGTGAAATCAGCTCCCAGGAAGTCAATTAATAAATACTTAAATCTCCAGCCCCAAGAGAGGTCAATCCATTGGGCCAACAACCCTTACTTTTGTAGTCTGACTCCCTTGTAAGAGGGAGAAAGGGCAAAATCGACACCTCTGCCAACACAACAGCTTAGCTCTATTAGCAGAGCTCTGCTCAATCTATAAGTGGAGATTCGATAACCCAAGGAACAGCTGTCCTAACTGCGGGAGGGGCCCTGGGAACTGGGATGGGTGAGAGAGCAGGGGTAGAGCAAAGGTGCTGGACTCAAGTGCTACAAAGATAAAGGGATGTAGGGGAATTGTATGTATTTTTTGAATGAGGAAGGGAAGGTGGCTTGGGATGTATAGAGCTGGGGACATGATGAATTTCAGTCTCCTGTGATCTGAAGTCCAGAGGCTCAGAGGGGGCAGGATGGCAGTGCCTAATTCTGACTGGGGGCGGGGTGTAAATGAGGAGCACAGGGCGTGGGGCCACACCTCTACCTCTGCAGGCAGTACCAAATCTTATTTTGCCTTTGTGTGAAACAGACGGGGGGTAGGTTGTGGGAGGGGGGAAGAGTCCTTAGGTTTCTGAAGGAGGTGCCTCAGGAAGCCTCCATGTCTTTCAGTGTCGAAGGACAAGAACCAAACAAACTCCTCTCAAACCACATGCATCACAAGCAGCGTGGTTCCCAGAGGACAAATACAGGAAAAGTCGGGGTGGATCAGTGGAAGCCCCTCTAGGCCCTGCATGCAATGATGGACTGTGAGCCCATGTGGGCAGGTTCTTGCCTATCCCACCTATCACCTATCACCACACCTCCAGGGCCTGGGAAGGGGTCTGGTCTGGGACTGTAAGGTACCTGGCAGTGCATGTGAAGACCCAAAGAGAGGGACTCTAGTGACAGGGGCAGCAGAGTAGCAAGGAACCAGAGGACGTAGCCTTTAGTGTAAAAAGCCAGGTCTAGCTCCTCCCTTGGGATTTCAAATTCTAAAAATTTCTGAAAAAAATTGTCAGAAGTTGGCAGACAAACTTGGCCTGTACCTTTATATGGCTAATTATAATGTGAGTATACTCAGAAATCAAACTGTGTAAATGTTAACGTGTCTGATTTGGGGGTGCTCCCACAGCAAGGCCCTGCTGGGGGGTGCTTTGTAACATACAATTCATGGACATACCTCCATTCTAATATTTGGATAGTTCTAATTCTATAATATACCTGGCCCTACCATTCAGGAGATACTAAGGACCTGTGGTCATATAGCTTAGGACATTCTCTTTTCCTTACCTCGATTCCTTGTCTACATTAGGATGTGCAACATCACTCCCCTCCCAAGGAGGAAGAATTGGAAAATGGTCCTAGCCAGTTTGCTCAGTGGATATACCCTGGGCCTGAGGATTAAAAGGTCCCTGGTTGGATTGAGGTGAAGGGCATATGCCTGAGTTACCAGCTCAATCCCCAGTAGGGGGCGTGCAAGAGGCAGCCAATCAATGATTCTCTCTTCCTTTTTGAAACCAACCAATCAACCAACCAATCAATCAATCAATACTGAAAACTTAAAAAAAAAAAAAAAGACTTGGAGAATGGAATGAAGCCAAAAAGGTGCTGTCCCAGTGCCGGCCACAAACCCACAACCTCCCAATTCCCTGGCCAAGATCCTGTCCACAACACCTCACCTCCTCTCGCAGCTCATACTGCTCAATCAGCTTCTTGAGCCTCTCAGCCAGCTCCATGTTTTCCTGGCGCAGCTTGGAATTGCGCTCATTATGCTGCTCCATCTGTAGCTGAATGTCATTTAGCGTCACCTGGAAGTGTGAGGTCACTTCCTTGCGTTTCTCCTCCTCTTCCCGGGCCCGCTGCACGCCTTCTTCCTGGGCAGAGAAGTCAGACCAGCTCCATCATCGATTGCTCCTCAGCCAGGTTCCCCCCACCACCCCAACTAGCCCAGGATGGTCTTTATCAATAGTCCTCCCCGCTCTCAAAGTGATAAATAGCCAGGCTCCAAGATGTCAAGCAATGGGGACTCCTAATGGACCCTTCTGTATCTCAGGTGGCAACAAGTGAGAGCCTCTCCCTAGAAAAATGCAGGCATACTTGTTCAGAGCCACTCTAAAGGACTCTGGATATCGTGAAGCCTATTCTTCCAGACTTATAAAGTAGTCTTTGTGTGTGTGTGTGTGAATTTTGAGAGAGAGGAAGGGAATCAGGGAGGGAAGTGGGAGGGACAGGGAAACATCGATTTGTTGTTCCACTTACTTACACATTCATTGGTTGCTTGTGTGTCCTGACCAGATATCAAACCCACAACCTTGGGGTATTGGGACAGGCTCTAACTGAGCTACCTGGCCAGAGCCTTAAGTAGTCTTTTTTTTTTTTTAATATATTGATTTTTCACAGAGAGGAAGGGAGAGGGATAGAGAGTTAGAAACATCCATGAGAGAGAAACATCAATCAGCCGCCTCCTGCACGACCCCTACTGGGGATGTGCCCGCAGCTAAGGTACATGCCCTTGACTGGAATCGAACCTGGGACCTTTCAGTCCACAGGCCGACGCTCTATCCATTGAGACACACCGGTTTCGGCAAGTAGTCTTGTTTTAATGTGCTTTCATCTTTGACAGCCATCCCCTTCCCCGCCCCACATCCACATAACCATCAAATAGTTAAGATTCAGTAATACCCAGGGTTGGCAAAGTTGTTCAGAATTAGGCACTCAGACACTGTTAGAGGAAAGGCAACCTGGGGAAAATATATTCAAATTTGCACACGCAGTGACTCAGACGTATCACTTCTGAGATTTATCTTATAAATAAATTCTGTGTAATTATGGACACATGTAACAAGAATTTTCAGCCAAAACCGGTTTGGCTCAGTGAATAGAGCATCGTCCTGCGGACTGAAAGGTCGCAAGTTCAATTCCAGTCAAGGGCACTTCCCCAGTAGGGGGTGTGCAGGAGGCAGCTGATTGATCTTTCTCTCTCATCGATGTTTCTAGTTCTCTATCCCTCTTCCTTCCTCTCTGTGGAAAATCAATAAAATATATATAAAAAAAAAAGAAAAAGAATTTTCACTAACTCTCCGCAAATTTGTGCATGGGTAGAGTCCCTAGGCCCAGCCAGCGGTCAGGGCTGATCTGCAGGGCGATCAACCAGCAGAGTGATCAGGAGGCTTCCACACCCGCCCCCACCCCCCCGCCCCCGCCGTCTTGGCTGGCCTGTGAGCAGTTCCTGCATTGAGTGTCTGCCCCCTGGTGATCAGTGCACATCATAGCAACTGGGCGTTCTGTCATTCGGTTGATTTGCATATTAGGCTTTTATTATAAGAAGATAATGTAAAAAATCAGAAGCTACCCAAAAATGCCTCAATGAATACAGGAATAAAATGCAATATACTCATATAACAATGCTGCTGAAAAGAATGAGATAGCTCTGTGTATACTGACAGGGAGGAAAGATACGGCATTGTGTAAAGAGAGAATGGAATAGGATATGGAAAAATACATAATACTTTAATTTAAAAAACTATATGTAAGATTTTCTATGTAGACAGGAAAGTTAAAAGGCTGTACTTAAAAACTTATATATCAGTAGTTTTACTTCCCAGTGGTTTCTGCTGGCCCCAGGGGTTGAGGACAGTGGGTGACTACTACCTTTGACTTGTTAGACTTTTATCATCTTATATCAAACATATTAAATTTGTAACGTTTGAAAGACAAACTAAAAACGAGCAAAGCAAGGTGCAAAATATCATATATTTACTGATCCAAATTGTATGACCTGGAGGACATAGCAGTGACCAGGCTTTAGGCAAGGCAGAACAAGGAGAAAGGATGCACATTCCTGACTGACCAACTCTGGGACAAGAGCTGCTGGTGGGCACTGGACCCCAGCTAACTTGGGGACTGTGACAGAATTAAGAACTCCTGAAGGCCTGCACTCTGGGTTCTCTTTGCTTCTTACCCTTTACGTTCCTTACTACAAGTACACGTCAAATTAGTTCTCGCTAATCAGGGGAAATCTATTTCTATACTGAAAACCTGTGCTAGTGTTTAAGGGAAAAGCTGCCAAAGATAAGTGGAAGTTAAGGTAACCAATTGTCCCTGTCAGCGGGCCCAGCCAGCCTACCTTGAGGGAACGGTTGTGGCGCTGCAACTCGCGGCACAGGCTCTCGAGCTTGCTGCGGGCCAAGATGGCCTTGCTGTGCTCACCGCGCAGGTGGTCCTTCTCCTGCACCAGCTGGCTCTGCTTCTTCTGCAGGAGCTTCATCTGCTTCTGGGAGTTCCGGTGCTCCTCCAGCTGGAGACAGGAGGACAGGTAAGTACCCTGGAAGGCTTTTCCCATGGGGATCCAGGGTCTCCTGAGCTGACCTAACCCTGGCCCTCTTCCCCAACTCCAGCCATAATAGCTCAGGTTGGACACTGTGTGGGTGTTCCATTTGCTACTCACAATAACCTTAGGGCCCTCGTACCTCAAGGATACAGAAATGGACACTCAGATAGGACAGAGGTACATAGCCAGCAGATCCCAGTTTCTCTCCCAGTTCTCAGACCATTACATTACCCCAATGCCCTCAGATGAGATCACCTGCGACTCCTCTTTGTCTTACACTTACAACACATCCAGATTCAGAGTAGTCACATTTCAATTGGCCACTATGTCATCTTTCAGAACTGCACCCACCTCCAAGATCTCATCCCAAGCCGGGAGGACTACCACGTATCTTCCAAGCTCATCCTCTCCAATCATTATCTGAGGTCTTAGGTCTACTATCCTATTGAACCTTCAAGCCTTTGAACCAACCACCCTTTCACTATCCTTTAAATAATCTCTTTCTCATTCAGCTGAAATTCCTTATGCCCTCAACTCTTTTGCCCTCTTTTTCCATTTACAGGAACTAGTAGGTAAAGGAACATGTTAAATGCCACCGCGAACCTAGAACAGGACAACCGGTCTGCAATAAGTCAATGTTATGGGAAAAAGAGCAGGGCAATAAAATGAAAACTGCTTTAAAGGGGGAAAAAGTCATAACAACACAACATAATAAATGGACCTCCTTTGGGTCCTGATTTAATCAAACTGACATTTTTAAACAATTGGGGAAATCTGACTGTGGACTGGGTATTAAGAGAATATCAAATGATTAATGTTGTTTCACTAGAATGTACAATTTCTTAGACCAGAAGAAGGTGGCTGGGACTAGACCGCCCCTCCACCCCCCAACAAGTCAGATGAGGAAAAGGCTCAGAGAGGTTGAACAGAAATTAAGCCACCCACCTGCCCTTGTACCCTCAACCCCATACTGGGTGGCCTGCTGGTGTTCCGAGGCAGAGAGGGTGCAAGGAGAAGGGGGAGAACTGACCAGTTCAGCATACTTCTTGCACAGAGCTGCCAGCTTCTCCTCTGGGGTACTCAGTGTGTTCAATGTCTGCATCAGTAACGTAATCTCCTTTCCTGCAAAGTACAGGAAACAAAGGCATGTACCCCTTTTTCTGGAGTCCCCTCCAGGCCTGGGCCCACCTATCATACTTGCCATTTCTGTTTGTTAGAATGGCTGCCTTCCCTGCTAAAATGTGTGCTTCATGAGGTCTACAGCCAACTCAATTCTGCCTACCAATATATCTCAGTGCCCCTTGCTGAGAACATGCTCAACAAATACTTATTAAACGAATGGCTAACCCTAACCAGCTTGGCTCAGTGGATAGAGTGTCAGCCAGCGAACTGAAGGGTCTCGGGTTCAATTCCAGTCAAGGGCACGTACCTCGGTTGCAGGCTCCTCCCTGGCTTGGGCCCTGGTAAGGGCTCATACAGGAGGCAACCAATTGATGTGTTTCTTTCACATAGATGTTTCTCTGTCATTCCCTCTCTCTTCTACTCTCCCTAAAAATAGAAAAATATCCTCGGGTGAGGATTAGCAACAGTAACACAAATGAATGACTGAATCTCGGTGGAATCTCCTGGTGAGCATCAGGAATGGGAGAAAAAAACAACTACCTGCTTTATCAACAGCTTTAAGAAAGGTGTTCCTACCTGGCCAGCATGGCTCTGTGGTTGAGCGTCAACCTATGAACCAGAAAGTCATGGTTTGATGCACATACCCGGGTTGTGGGCTTGATCCCCAGTACAGGGTGTGCAGGGGGCAGCCAATCCATGATTCTCTCTCATCATTGATGTTTCTATCTCTGTCCCCCTCCCTTCCTCTCTGAAATCAAAAAAAATATTAAATGTGTGTGGGTGTGTGTCTGATGTGAATTTACTACTACTGTTTCAGTGTAAGGAACTACCTTCTGAAACAGGAAGAATGCAAAAAGGAACAGGTCTCTTGGAGAATTATGAAACTCTTATCAACAGAAGTAGCCAAACAAGGAACTTTAAAATGAATATACCTTCCAATAATTGATCCTAAGATTAAACACAAACAGAAAAACTTTCTTTAAATTAGGATGAGTTAGGGGGTGGGTAAGCAGGGAATACAATATGGGTGTAATACCACCCAACTTTTAAGTCTTTAAGACACAATATCCCTCTATTTCCACCCTTACCCAAATTACTCCCCACTGCCTGTGCCTGAGTCAGATTCTTCCTGTCTCCCTGGAGGGCCACTGTCCATAGCACAGCACTAGACTTCTGCAATGGCAACCCTGGGAGGCTCCAAGAGAGACTGCAGATCACTGGCACAACAGGCCAAAGCCAACCCACAGATTGGTTTTATTTGGCTTCTAGTATATCAATTGCCAACTGTTAAAAATCTAGAGATTACACATAACTCTGGCTGGGTTTTGTCGTGTGTTTTTTTAAAGGAAGGCTGTCTAGACTTAGCCTGTAGTTTTACATGCTATCAACCTGCTGGGACCCAGGTGGCAGTCAACCCTTGGATGAAGCGGGCACTTTCTTGGCTAGCTTGGCTTATTTGAGTTTTCAACCCGGGTCTAGTCCAATTCTCTTACTGTAGAGAAGTGACAACTAAGAACCAAAAGGAGAAAGGCCTTGCCCCAGGTCACAGAGATTAGAAATGGTGCTGGCTGGCATAGGAGTCCCCCCAGGTCTCCTGCTCCCCATTTTCTCAGACAGCAGGTTGGATTTCGCTTCTCACTTGCTCCCCAGGCCAGAAGTCCCTGTGCAGTGAACAATCTGCACTCCTCTATGCTGTGGTCCCATAGCCCTGGCTATGATTAAACTGGTGTGGTACACTGCACTGGGAAGGAGGGTTTGCTCTGAATCCTAGCAGAGCAGGCGAGCCCAAGGAATGCCAGGTCCAAACACTCCCCTCACCAGCCTCACAAGTAGTTGCCCTCTGCTCACCCAGACCCTTGATTTTCTTCTTCTCTTGTGGCCTTCGGTGGTCTCGGTCTCCCACCTCATCACTTGCCCGGATCTCGTCTGGGCCTGGCTCCCCCTTGGAGGTCTTCTCACCATTGACTACTGGGATCTCTGGCTCAGGCTCCCCATTCCTTGAGGCATAGGTCCGGGACTTGTCTGCATCTTCCGGTTCAGCAGGCTCGCCCTGTGCACCATCCTCACCTGGGCCGCCCTGACTGTTGTCCACACAGTATGTACTCAGGATGTCTTCCAACTGGCGGCTCAGCTCCTCAGAGACATCTCGGAGGGCTCCAGACTGAGAGGTTTTGGCTTGTGCTCCTACAGGAGGAAGAAGGGCAGAATGGGAAATAAGATGGTTATACCACTGGTCGGGATTTTTTCAGGCCCAAACTTACTGGTTTGGATTAAATGTTGCCTAACTTCTTGAAGCCTCAGTTTATTTACCCATAAAATGACATGAGCACTTCTCTTTTGTGAGTATAAAAGAAATCAGGTAAAGCATCCAGCACATAGGGATGGCATGTAGCAGGAGCTCAATGTCTAATCCACCCCCTTCTCCTCCCGGTGAAAAGCATTTCTTCACAGTAAAAAAGTTCCAGAAATGCCTCAAATAGAAAGAGCAGTTAACCACTGGTACATGAGGCGTTTCTAACCTGGACTCGCAAGTTCGGTGTTTCATTTGACTGACTGACTCCGATTTAATGCTGTCAGAGCCTTCCCTCAAAGAGTTCTGTTCCTGTGCTTGGAGTCCCAGGCTCTACCAACTCCCTAGGACACGGTGGGGATCGCACAGGCTCAGCCCTGTCCTCTCTCATCCTAACGTCCTTCTTTCTGGGGAAACAGGGGCCTCTACCTCCCGAAGCTGGGCTGGCGCGCCACAAGCTCCTCCCCCTGCCCGCGGGAAAGGCAGAGCTGGCACACACCCTCCGTCTTCCTGGGAGTCTGGCCGGCGGAGCCTTCCGCTGGCGCCGCGGAGGCCGCCTGGCTGGGCAGCGCCGGGCCTCCCTCTGGTGCGGCTTCCACTCGCCCCGGGCTGCTTTTTGCGTTGGGAGTGTTGCCTGACTGCTTGGCAGCCCCATTCTTTTTGTCCTGGTTCTTCATGGCGGGTTGCAATGCTAGGTGAGGAGCAGATCCTAGAGAAACAAGCACATTCGCTGTTTTTCCAAGGCTTGGAAATTCTTCTCAGCACTGGATCAGCAATCCCGGCACTGGGTGCACAAAGCTTCTAACGACACACTGGCCGGCCTTCCCGGGAGGTAACGCACGGTTCTCGCCGTCTCTGGCGGGCCAGGGGAGCCTGGTGTGCACAGGCAGGTTTTCGGGGCGCTGCTCCGGGAGCAGGGGAAGAAAGGCCTCCTCTTCCCTGAAGCCTCTTCCCGATACAACGCGGCCCCCGCAGGACGCGCCGCGCGCCGGATAGGTTCCCGGCCGGTGACTGACGTGGCGGGACGCTAGGTTCCCGGTCCCCCCCCCCCCCCCCGCCTCCCGGGCCCCACAGGGGCCTCCCTCCACCCGCCGCGCGCACAGCCACCCACGCCCCGCGAGCGGCCCGCTCTCCGGCCGCCCGCGCACGCGCAGAGGCCTCAGCCCTGCCCTCCGGCCGGGGCCCTCGCGCGGGATCTGCGTGATTCTTCCCACTGACCGAAAGCGCTCAGGTCTGCGGACCCTGCGATCGCCTCCTCCTTCCAGCCGCCACGGGAAGGACCCCCCAGCCGACGTCCTCACGGCTTCGCCCGCTGTGGCCTCGCACCGGAAACCCGGGTAACCGCTGCCGGCAGAGCCGCCTGCTCTCCGCAGCCAATCAGTAGCCGGCTCTCGCGCGGGGCTTGCTGGGAAAGATGAAGAGCCGCGGCCTCTGAGGCGGGCAAACTGGGAAGGCGGGGAGGGGAAAGACTACACGTCCCTCCATGCACCCGGGGTGACCCTCGACTCCCAGGGTGCAGTAGGAAGGGCTTTCGTTCTGGGTGCCAGAAACTCAGGGGGTCCGAAAGGAGCCGGTCATTCTGCTCAGAGACCCCCGTCAAGCTTGTTTCTCTTGCTCAGAAGCTATGATTCAGCCCCCAAAGCCTTTCACCTGTCTCTTCTCTCTTGCACGCTCCCACCAGCCCTTCTCCCATGCTGTGAACATGTATGACCGCCTGGGAACTGAGGACGAAGGACAAATTACTGGGCAGGGAACCAGGAGACTTGTATTGCAGCCCTAACTTCATCATGAATTTGCTACGTGACTGGCATTCTTTTCCCTCCTCAGGGACTGTTTCCGTATCCAGGTGGAAGGTTTCAGTAACAAGAGTAGCTCTCTGAGTGCTTTAAAGTGTGTGTGTGTGTGTGTGTGTGTGTGTGTGTGTGTGTGTGTGATATATGATTGATTTCAGAGAGGAAGGGAGAGAGGTAGAAATATCAATGATGAGAGAGGATCATTGATTGGCTGCCTCTAGCACAGCGGTTCCCAACCTGTGGGTCGCGACCCCTTTGGGGGTCGAATGACCCTTTCACAGGGGTCGCCTAAGACTATTGGAAAACACCTATTTCCCAGGGTCTTAGGAACCAACACACCGCTCCTCGGTGTAGCAAAATGTAGCAAGGTAGTTTACTGTTGTCATATGAAGACTGTTGCCCTTGCTACACCACGATTCAAGACAAAATTTCATTTATTTGTAATTAGAAATAAATATTTCACAATACATAATTACATATTGTTTTTGTGATTAATCACTATGCTTTAATTATGTTCAACTTGTAACAATGAAAATACATCCTGCATATCAGATATTTACATTACAGTTCATAACAGTAGCAAAACTACAGTTATAAAGTAGCAACAGAAATAATTTTATGGTTGGGGGTCACCACCACATGAGGAGCTGTCTTAAAGGGTTGCGGCATTAGGAAGGTTGAGAACCACTGTGCTAGCACATCCCCTACTGGGGATCAAGCCCGCAACCCAGGCATATGCCCTTGGCCTGAATCAAACCTGGGACCCTTCAGTCCACAGGTGGACACTCTATCCACTGAGCCAAACCAGCCAGGGCAGTAGGCTGTATTTTTTTCTCTGCCTATTACCAGCATGAATCCCTCTTCAGAAGCAGTTGAGGAGACCCTGCAAAAAGTTTAGCCTCAGCCAATTCCTGAGCCTTTGACTGGCTATCCTCTGCAAAGGAAGTCTCTATTGCACTGGGGATAAAGGTGAAAAAAAAATCCAAACTTTTCTCCAAATGTGAGATCACAATTCTTTATCCAGTTGCCTATCGATAATGGAATAAAAACTAACAACCCAAATGCCTGGAATTCAATGCCTACATGGTTGCCTTAGGTTTCTAGCCATTCCTGCCTATCCTCTCTGCCTTTTTTTTTTTTAATCATAAACTCAGATTTTATTATAGAATTTATTTCAGTAGCATTCTCCTGGTGCATCTAAAATGTGTGTTGATTTGTACATTTTAAAAAGCATTTATTATTTAAATCACAAATAGAGATGTTATCTTAATGCATATTTGCCTAAAGATTCAATGACAAACTTCTTTCACACATAGAAAGTTTTTATCAAGCAGCTCAACTGGTAAACTCTCTGCCTTTTTTTTTTTTTAAAGTATATTTTTATTGACTTTAGAGAGGAAGAGAGAGGGAGAGAAACATCAATGAGAGATCATTGATTGCCTCCTACACTCCAAAGGAGATCAAGCTTGCAACCCAGGCATCTACTTTTGACTGGAATTGAACCTAGGACCCTTCAGTCTGCAAGCTGACACTCTCACCACTGAGCCAAACTAGCTGGGGCTCCTCTCTGCCCCCTTTTTTTCTTTATTGATTAATGTATTACGTATGTTCCCTGCCTATTTTTGCTTCAACTCTATTTTTACTGTTTCCAGGACTTCACAGGTTTTTTGCAGGTTCTATTCTACCAAAATGCTTTTCTGGCAAGGACATATTTTTAAGGCCCAACTCAAAAGTTACTTCAGAGCCTTCCAGTGCTTCCCTTGCAGTCTGTCCTAGTTCCCAATGTCTGGATAGAGTTCTGTTACATATTAGGTGTTGAAATTATTTGCTTACAAATCAATGAATATTACAGAAACTGTTGGCTAAATTCTCTAGTTCTAAATCCTAGAATTTCTGGGGGCAAAATGTTTCACTTGTGCAAATCAGCATTGTTTTAGGGCTCTTTTTAAAAACATTTATTTTATTGGGGAGAGATCAACCAACCAAAGGACTTGTACGCATGAGTGGGGGGGCAAAGAGAGGATAAGGACACATATGTACTACCTTAATAAAAATTTTTGAAAATATATGTATATGTTATTAGAAACATCCATGAGAGAATATCGATTGGCATGCCCCTTATTGGGGAATGGAGCCCAAAACTCAGGCAGATGCCCTGACCAAGAGTTAGCCAGCAACCTGGCAATACTGAGTCACATCGGTCAGGGCTGTTTTAGAGCTCCTAAGTTATGAAGTGTTTTTCCCAGTTAAGAGACTTCTGGGCAATGGTTTTTCCCTTCCTTTAGGCAGCAAAAGTTCATATTTACCAGGTAACATTGAGTTAATGTGGTAATAATAATGGTGAAACTCCAATGAATTTTTTACAGAGAGGAAGGTAGAGGGACTGAGTTAGAAACATTGATGAGAGATATCGGTCAGCCGCCTCTGCACGCCCCCTACTGGGGATGTGCCCGCAACCAAGATACATGCCCTTGAGCAGAATCAAACCTGGGACCCTTCAGTCGGAAGGCTGAGGCTCTATCCACTGAGCCAAACCGGTTTCAGCACCAACTCTTAATTCCACTGTTAAGTCACAGGTTTAAAACGTTCTCCCCATTCACATCACAAGAATCCAGTCTAGAAGAATCCCAAAGAAGACAATTTGGAACTTTGCAACAGGTTTTTATTTTTGCTTTATTTCTATTACAGTGTTTGAAACCTAAAGAAATACATTTTCTCTTCAAATTTGGATGTGTATATAAATATCATTTCTCTGGACTCAGCACACTCAATGCTATGGTTTGTTGGCCTATGTCTGCTCTGAAATCAAGCTTTGTTGTCTACCCAGGGGCCCTGAGAACATAGAAAATAGCCAGAGTTTACAGTTCTTGGAAAATGAAAGCAAATGAATTTGGAAAGGAAATCCAATGATAAAAAGGGTTCGATTCACCTTTGCAGGGTCTGTACTAGGAACCCAAGCTGTTTTTGAGGGACATCTGGTTTGTCTTGGGTGGTTGGGACCTCACACCACCTTTGCTTCTGTAGTGGCTCATTCAAAGGCAGTTCCCACAAAAGTTGGCTGAAAAAGAGTCAATACCCAACTACAGGGCTTGAGGGTTCTCACAGAGGTGGACTCTCTAAGGCCATCATCTGAGCCAGAGGTTCCCAGTCTCAGGGTCTGAGATTTGATTTCCTTCACTACCCCCAGGGAATGGCAGGATGTTCTGTCCTAAAACCCAGGGGCTGAAAATCTGACCTACACAGGGGAGCAGGGCTTTAGCATTTAGAGGGGTTCAGGTATGTTCTAACATGGATATCAGCATGGCTGGCCCAGAAATAGCGAGGTAGGCCCAAACTATACACTACACAAACTTTTATAACACTACACAAACCTTTCTCCTGTGGTGTTGAGCCCAAAATTTAATGCTGCAAATAGCCCAGGCCTGAGGCAAAATGCCCCCAAAGGAAATATAACAGCTTTAATTAAGACTTGGTTGGTGCTGACCTCAAATTCTTCCCTTGCTAAGGTCTTAATCTGGGGCTGGAGGATAGACAAAAGGATTACTGAATCATTTATGAAGGCCTTGGCCAAAGAGCAGCTAGTGCCTATGACATGAATCCCCACAGGGTCAAAATCTCAGCTTGTTGGTTTAACAAAAGAATCCAAAAGTTAAGACACAGAAAAAAAAAATACTGGACAAGATTGGTCTAGAATCCTAAAACGGCTATAGAAGAAACCGACTCTGAGCAATTTCTCAGTCTCACACTCACTTGTCGGAAGATGTTGTGACTGGTTGTGAGCATTTTCCTGTGGTTCAGTGCATTGAGCCTTGCACCCTTCCCCAGCCTGCCAGGAGGCAGGCAGTCACACACATTCCTGAGGTCCCCAGCCAGCCTGTTTATCCTACAGGTCCCTATAGGGCCCATCGGGACCTGGAGAATCTGGCTTCCTGCCTTCAATTGAAAATCCAGAATCTGAGCCCACAAGACAAATCTATAGAGGAATACCCAAGATGGACACCAAGCTGAGTGAGTCTTGAGAGAGGAGATGTAGCCGCAACATATGAGCTGAGGCATTCAAAGAGGGGGATGTGGAATGAGGAGGGAAGTACTGCCAGGCATTCATCTTCCCTCCTAGAATGCTAGAAACAGGCTTAACTCTAGGATGTAGGGAAGGCAGGCAGACGTGAAAATGAAAAATCCTTTTCATTCTGTACACTGTTTTTCCTTTTAAGCTGGTTTGGCTTGAGAGAAAAAGTCTGTGCCTGAGAGCCTTCTTTTGCTCTTCCTTCACTAATTATAGTAGCAGCTCTAACCTGTGCAGTTCAGTTCCAAAAAATTTGGCTTCTGGAAAGTAGCTTCCAGAGCAAGGAGAATAAGTAGGAGGAGGTAGACCTGAGGGTCCTAGGTAATGGGGAACACCAAGGGCTCCTGAAAGCGGAAGTCATTAACCCCTGCTCCTTGGAAGGGCCATTGGTACTCAATGACCCAAGTAACCAGCTGAGGTGGAACCCCTGTGGTTCTATCAGAAGGTGCAGCCAACATCAAGGCCAGGTAGTCACTGGGGATACCTTAGAAATGTGGGCAGGCTTCTCGGACAAGAGGCCCTGCTAGTATTGGAAGATGAAGAGGGACTGGCATTAAAGAATAGCTGGCACTGTTCAAAACAGTATTTGAATACTTTAGCTAAGAAAAAGGCTCCTTATCCCCTTAATCCACACCTAGATACCTCCACCCCCACCAGAGATCTTAAAGTGGACATAGCAGTCGTGTCAACATATGAAGATTCCAAAACAAATCTTATCAGGCAACTCCCGATAGCATCCTGGAAGTCCTTCCATCCCTGCAACATCCATTCAGAAATCTACCTGAAAGCCTTTGACCTCACCTAGGCCAGGGTTGGGAGTCCAGATGGGAGCTGTCCATGAAGAGTGGCTGTCAAGCCTGGGTTAAAGAAATATTTTGTTTCCCAAGATGACCAAAGGAGAGGAGGAACACAAAAGAAACACTGCCTCTGTGGCTGGAAGAACTTCACCTGTTGACTGAGGGGAAAGAGGAAGATCATGGGAAAACATGGTCTGAGGAAGACACTAACAAAGGAAAGCTCCTAGAGGCCACTTTTAACTGATGAGAAATCTGTCCTCATGTTGTGCCCTGGGAGTCGTCAGCCTTTGAAGAAAACTGGCTTTAAGCAGCAGCCAGAGGACCAAGTCTTCCATCTGGTACAGGGCCCAGATCTGAAGGGAAAGATCTTGGAGGAACAGTTGGGAAAAGCAAGATGTGTATGTCTCACAGTAAGAATTTGGTCCCAATGTCAGGGACTTAACTATTGCTTAAGATGTACAAAGTAGATCCTACTAAAGTGCTTTCTTTCCCCTTTGGACAAGGATGGGGTGTAGGGGTGAGAGTGGAGTTTTTCTTTGAACTATGGTTTGCAATGGAGTCAGCAGGCCAGGTGGAAAAGGTCCTGCCTCTTGCCTACCTGGGAGACTGGGGGCTGAGTTATAATTCCTAAACTGAAGAGTAGCATCTGACACACTTTTTAGTGGTAAGCAATAGCCTCAAACCACCTTTCTCAGAAAATGGCCCTGGAGTTGGATCTCAAACTAGAATGAGGACAAATTCAAGGCTGACAGTGAGCACCTGAACCTTAGACCTATAAGCAGAGGGGCATGGATTTCACCTGAGCCAGAGATGTGTAGGAATGGAAGCAAGAATGGCACTGTTTCTGGGGAAGGGAAAATACAGCTTAAAGCAGTATTTTCTCTGACTGACTGACCATGGCAGCAAAGCAGGGGCAGTGCAGATTGTGCCTTCTCAAAGTTGCTCTATATTACTTACCTGACAACTTCCTCCACCCCATCCCCAACAACTGGGCTTTGCTCTCATACATAATCCACCAAAGCATAGGCAAGCCACTGTGGCACTGCACTAGCTTTATTCAAAGAGAAACGAAAAAAAAAAAGACAATAGGGTTATAATTGTCACAAGGAAGGGCAAAATTCAAACCAGGTACAAGGATCCCAAACAGGGAAGATATCGATAACTCTCACAAAAGTCCTGAGGCTGCTAAGTTAGTGATAATTGGAGAGTCAGCCATGAGTGATAACTTACGTGAGCAAGGGTCTTTTGAGACCAAATCTAAGAAGGCGGATGCTTTCTGGGTTTTCTGATGTAAGCAGGATGCTCATAGTAAAGATTAGAGTGTTATGCTTCACCACACCCTGGGGTCATCCTTGCTTCCTTCAGGTACTGGGACAATCAGACTAAGCTGACATGCTACATAAAGGTTCCAGAGCTAAGGGTTGGTCCCTGGTGGTGGCCCAGAATCCAAGCAGAGAAGAAAAGGACCAAGCTCAGGCCTCCTGAGTGAGGAAGCTTCCACATTTCTTTTTGGTCTTCCTCACAGTACCCTACTAACAGAAATTACAGTTCTTCCTCTCAAGACCAATTAAGATTGACCTACCTAATATATAGAATATAAAAAAATACAGAACTTTTTGACATTCTCTCCTTTGGAAATAAAATATACATGATCCAACTATGGAAGAGGAAGAAAGGCCAAAGGTAGGGATTCCTGGCTATCCCAGTACATGACCCTCTCACTACAACCTCCTCTGCAACTTATGGGTCACCAGAGCAAGGACGTTCTCCTCAGGAGAAAGGAAGGATCACAGCCCCCCATCTCGTGCTTAGGAGAAAATACAGCTACCTCAGAGGTTCATTCAACTCCGAGGGGAATTTTCAAGTAAACAAATGAAGTTGGGTCGCACCATTGGAAGGTGGGTAGGAAACATGGGATCAGTAGCGACACATGGGAAGCCCCGTCTGAAAGGCCTGTGCTCCTCCCCTCCACTCCCACTGGTGTAGTTACCCAGGAGAGTGAGGGGGATCTCCCAAACTAAAGAGCTCTGGGCAGATTAGAGAGAGGGGGGAAGGGCCTTATCTTATGGCGCCCTCCCGCTCAGCCTCTAGTCCCAGACAATGCTGTCAGCTGGGATTCCTAAAACCAGGAACTCATGGTTCTTGGAAAGAGCAACCTTAATACAAGAAAAATGTGCAAAAGAAAAAAATTAAATAACTCAATCCAAGCATACAAGATTAATATTCTGTCAGAGCAAGAATACTTTTTTGGGATTTCTCTCCTCCCCTCCCACCCCCTACTTCTGGAATATTCCATCTGCTCAAGTACCCAAGATAAGAGTTACACAAATCAGGGCAGAGAACTGGGAAGAATGAAGGAAGATAAAAGGGAAGTCACTACTAAAGAAAAAATAAACATAAAAAAGGTGCAAAATTGATTACCTCAGTCCTCCTTTGTCTACCCTGGGCTTCTGGGTTAAAGACTTATGTGCAGCCAAAATAGAGTGTAAGGAAGAAAAACCCAACACGTCCCCTTCTTGTCACAAAACCCAAATATGAGCCTCAGATGGTTCTGTCTGTCCAGAGGGTGCTCCCTCAAAGGGAAGGGGGTAGAGCAGGTCAAGAGCACAGTTTCCAGGGCAGCAGAGGTGTGTGGTGGCTGGTGGTTGGGGGCTGGTTTCCCGTCCACCAGAGGGCTGCTTTTCCGCTGGTCGGTGGTGCTTCCCATCCCATCCCCTCCCCGGAGGCAGACATTATAGCTGGAAGCCCTCCATGGGGGCCTCAGGCTGTTGGAAGATGAACTGCTGTTGCGTTTCATCCACTTGGGGAGCCAGGCTACTATCATCATCTTCTACACCAAAGTAGTGCTCAATGAGGTCGAAGGCCTTCTGGTAGATGTCCTGGTTCTCATGGCTCTGGAGAAACTCAATTTTATCCAAGCCTATGGTGGTAACGAGGAAGGAGGGAGAGTCAACTTCCGTAAGTGCTTTTTTATTTTTATTTCCCTGAGGTATGTTGCTATTTATAAATACAAGTAATATGATCGAATCTTTATTTTTTGACCTGAAAGAGGAAAGCCAAGATTTCCCTCCCAAACTACATAATCCCAAAGGAAAAATACCATATATCAGTTGTAAATCAGAGGTTCTAGTCCTGATTCTGCTTTCATTTTTTAAAATTATTACTTTTTAAAATATATTTTTATTGATTTCAGAGAGGAAGGAAGAGGGAGATATAGAAACATCAATGATAAGAGAGAATCATAGATCAGCTGCCTCCTGCATGCCCTCTACTGGGGATCGAGCCCAAAACCCAGGCATATGCCCTTGACCAGAATTGAACCTGGGCCTTTTTGGTTCGCAGGCCGACACTCTTCCACTGAGCCAAACCAGCTAAGCCCTGATTCTGCTTTTAATTACTTATCTGAATTTCTGAAATGAGTCCATCTTGTACTCTTGCTTGAACTTGCTATAAGCTCAGCTAAAAATATGCCTTCCAATGCCGGGTTCTACTATCAATTCTGGAGCTTTCTTTTTGCATCTTTATCATACTTACTTGCTGGGTAGAGCCCATCTGAAAGAGAACTGATCTACTGCCCCTAAGAGGAAGAAGGAACTGATGGGATAGATCCTTGCATTCAATGACTCTAAAGCATACACCCTCAATATGTGTACTACAGTGGTACCTCGAGATATGAGTTTAATTCGTTCCGTAACCTTGAGGCGTGGGAAACTATGAGACGCTCGAGTCGTGGTAAACTGGTGGGTCGTGTGCAGCCGGCCGATCAGCACAATTACTTGTATCTCAAATGTTGCTCGTATTTCAAAGCAAAAATCGCTCGCTCGATGGCTCATATCTCAAAAATCTCGTATGTTCGGGCACTCGTATCTCGAGGTACCACTGTACTTTGGAGGCCTACAATCCCGAGACTCTGACCTATGACCTCTCTACTTAAATCAGAGATAATGTTGGGAAAGGACACATACCATAGGCTTCTTCGATGAGGCCACAGTAGGGATTTACTCCTGAGCCACTGCGCTTGCTCTCTTGCTCTCCAAGCCGAAGGATATTCTCCAGTCCATTGAGGGCCACTTGAACAATCTTTGAATCCATTACAGTCAGCAAGTCACAAAGGGGTTTGATGCAACCCAGTGATACCAGGTACCTGAGGACCAGAGACCAGGCAAATTCTAAAATTAATGCAGGGCCAGGAGGGAGGGAAGAAATGAGTGGCAACCTTGAAGTTTAAAATATAAGGATGTTGCTAGGGCCGAATTTTTCTAACCAACCAATGGGAAGTTAGCAGGTCATACATTAACTCTCAGAAAAAGGAACTGCCCTGGCAATCCGCTCAGGTCCTCTCCCTGCAGCAGGGAGCTTTTCAGTAATAAACCTTTACTTTAGCTAAAAATTAATGCAGGGCAAGGGAGGTGCTTAGGCAGGTACTATAATGCCTCTGTGTCTCCTTCATGCATGTCAACATGCTGAGCAATCCACTTTTACTGAGTCCTTAGAACCACCCATCCTTTATCTTAATCTCTCTACCTTCCCAATGCTAATGGTCTAGTCCAGCAATTTTCAACCTTTCCCACACATGATTTAATTACTAAAATTCTGTGGCACACCAAAAATATAATTGTGCCTAACTGACAAAAATAAAAGGTATAATTTTGATTCATCCACACCAGACAGCTATTGTTGTATTGGCTGTTGTCAATTTTATTTGACAATCTAAGGGAAAAAGAGGCCAGTGCCCTTTACTAGTCAGATACTTCATGGTTTTTTTTTTTTTAACACTTTAAAAAAATATTTTAAATTGATTTTTAGAGAGAAAGGAAGGAGGAGGAATGGAAGGGAGGGAGGGAGGGAGAGAGAGAGAAACATCAATGATGAGAGAGAATCACTGATCACACCCCACACTGGAGATCGAACCTGCAACCCAGGCATGTGCCCTGATGGGGAATCAAACTGTGACCTCTGTCTGGGTTTATAGGTTGACGTTCAATCACTGAGTCACAGGGCTGGGCATAGTGCTGCATGTTTTGTTTTGTTTCTTTTTTAATCTATTTTATTGATTTTTTACAGAGAGGAAGGGAGAGAGATAGAGAGTTAGAAACATGGATGAGAGAGAGACATCGATCAGCCACCTCCTGAACGCCTCCTACTGCGGATGTGCCCGCAACCAAGATACATGCCCTTGACCGGAATCGAACCTGCGACCTTTCAGTCCGCAGGCCGACACTCTATCCACTGAGCCAAACCGGTTTTGAAAATCGTTGGTCTAGTTACATGGTTGGCAAACTGCGGCTCTCAAGCCACATGTGGCTCTTTGGCCCCTTGAGTGTGGCTCTTCCACAAAATACCACAGCCTGGGCATCTATTTTTAAGAAATAGCATTAGAAGAAGTTTAAGTTTAAAAAATTTGGCTCTCAAAAGAAATTTCAATCGTTTTACTGTTGATATTTGGCTCTGCTGGCTAATGAGTTTGCCGACCACTGGTCTAGTTCATTGCCATGTGAAAAGCTACCATGATTCTTCCTCCTCATCTCTAATGTCTCCTTGCTGTAATATTACCACTCTGAACACATCATTTCTCTGCTTAGAAGTTTGCACAGTACAAGCTTTACAGGCATGACAATACAAACCCTCCACAATTGGCTCCTACCCTCCTCTTCTAGCTCAGTTTCCCAACATTCCCTTCTAAGTACTCTACATTCCAGTCAAACATGTAAAGGTCTCCAAGTTTCTGGTTCTTGTTCTTATGTTTTTCAAATCCTAAAGACCTTTTACAACCCTGTATTTATCCTTCAAAGATTAACTTAATGGTTATCCCTTTACTCCTAAAGCTTTATGTATAAAGTCATGCACAGCAAAACAAAATTTTGGTCAAGCCGAAACCGGTTTGGCTCAGTGGATAGAGCATCGGCCTGCGGACTGAAGGGTCCCGGGTTCAATCCGGACAAGGGCATGTACCTTGGTTTCGGGCACATCCCCAGTAGAAGGTGTGCAGGAGGCAGCTGATCGATGTTTCTCTCTCATCGATGTTTCTAACTCTCTATCCTTCTCCCTTCTTCTGTGTAAAAAATCAATAAAATATATCTATAAAAAAGAAAAAAAAGGAAATGCTGACTCTTAAACTGGCTTCATTATAAAGAAATGCATTGCCGAGACCAGTTTGGCTCAGTGGATAGAGCGTCGGCTTGTGGACTGAAAGGTCCCAGGTTCGATTCCAGTTGGGGGCATGTACCTTGCTTGCGGACACATCTCCACTGTGGGGTTTGCAGGAGGCGGCTGATCGATGTCTCTCTCTCATCGATGTTTCTGACTTTCTCTCTCTCTCCCTTCCTCTCTGTAAAAAATCAATAAAATATATTTAAAAAAAAAAAAAAGAAAAAAAGAAATGCATTATTTCTAAACACAAAAAAAATTTTTGGTCAATGACAGACTATATGATGATGGTCCCATAAAAATTATAATGGAGCGTAAAAATTCTTATCACCTAGTAACATCGTAGCCATCCTAATGTCATAGCACAACACATTATTCACTTACTTGTGGTGATGATGGTATAAACAAACCTACTGCACTGCCATTGTATAAAAGTAAAATGTACACAATTATGTACAGTACATAATACTTGATAATGAATATGTTGCTGCTTTATGTGTTTATTACATATACTTTTTATTGTTATAAGTGCACTCTTTCTCAAGGGTGGAGGAAAAAAGGGACCCTAATATACGGTGACAATGTAAGATGTGACTTTGGGTTGTGGGCACGTGATGCTGCAATAAACAGATCTTGTAACATAGAAACCCACACCTGAAACCTATGTTCATGTTAACTAATGTCACCACAATAAATTCATATACAATAACTGTTATGCCAGCAGCAGCCTCCCACATCTCATATTTACCATGTTGCATCATTTTGTTTAGTATAGTAATATGTAGTACTAGAGGCCTGGTGCACGAAACTCATGCATGGGTAGGGTTCCTACGCCTGGCCAGTGATCAGGGCCGATCAGGGCCTTCTGGCCGCTGGCTAGGGCCTTCCTTAGTTCTGTACCACCTACTGGTGGTCAGCTCATATCATGGCGAGCAATCGAACTCCCGGTCTCCTGGTCGAATTCCCAAGGGGACACTTTGCATATTAGCCTTTTATATATAGGCTTTTAGCCTAGGTATGGAGTAGGCTAGACCATCTAGGTTTGTGTAAGTGCATTCTGTGATCTTTGCACAATGGCAAAATTCCCTAATCTTATAACATATTCTTGTCATTAGTGGTGAATGATTGTACTGAATATATACCCCCTTACTAAGGACAAGACATTTGCCTAATTCCCACTACTCCTAATCATATTGATACTGGAAACTAAAAGAACAAAAACAAACACAAAACACACACACACACACACACGCATGCACACTACACTTTCTGTTTCTCCCAAGTATTACCCCCAAAATGATTTCCTAAAGAAGCTGATGCAGCCTTAACCGGTTTGGCTCAGTGAATAGAGCCTCAGCCTGCGGACTGAAAGGTCCCAGGTTCGATTCCAGTCAAGGGCATGCACCTGGGTTGTGGGCACATCCCCAGTAGGGGGTGTGCAAGAGCAGCTGATCGACATTCTCATCGATGTTTCTAACTACTGAAGCTGCCTTGACAGTTCAGTGTCTGAGCATCAACCCATGCACCAAGAGGTTACTGGTTCCTTTCCTGGTCAGGGCACATGCCTGGGTTGCAGGCTTAATCTATAATATGGGGCATGTAGGAGTCAGCCAATCAATGATTCTCTCTCAACATTGTTTCTCTCCCCCCGCTTCCTCTCTAAAATCAATAAAAATATATTAAGCCCTAACTGGTTTGGCTCAGTGGATGGAGCATTGGCCTGCGTAGTGAAAGGTCCCAGGTTTGATTCCGGTCAAGGGCATGTACCTTAGTTATGGGTACATCCCCAGTAGGAGTTGTGCAAGAGGCAGCTGATAGATGTTTCTCTCCCATCAATGTTTCTAAATCTCTATCCCTCTCCCTTCCTCTCTGTAAAAAAATCAATAAAATATATTAAGAAGGAGAGTACATATCACTCCAGACAAGGGGGGAAAAACAAGATACCTGATCTGCTCAGGGGTTCCTCCAGATGTGGCATTGGTGATAGCCCAGGCTGCCTCTTTCCTCGTACGGAACTCTGCTTTCTGAAGAATTTCAATCAGCACAGGGAAGATGTTTGTATCTATGACAGCCTGAGAGAGGATTGGGGTGGGGATGGGGAGGAGAAAGTAAGTCACTTCAAGAAGAGAAATCAAATGCAGCCCACAAATCAGCTAAGATTTAGACCTCTTCCCTTCCTGGAAGTCTTTGTTCTTGCTATATAGATGAGAGACTACAGGGAAATCTGGCTTCCACTACACAGAATCTTTGACCCTAATTTCTAAAAGGAAACAAAATTCTTCTAGAAGCAAATATTCTACAACCTCTTATGTTCCCCTGCCTCCACACCTGACATACCCACCCCCTGACTTCCCTCCTGCTTATTCTACCTGTATTTGAGCCCTGTTGCCAGCAGTGATATTTGAAATAGTCCAGCAAGCTTCTTTTCGAATTGACTCCTTGGGGCTGCTCAGCAAGTGGAGGAGGCAAGGGAGCGCTGAACAGTTGAGAATGACCTAGAACACCAAAAGCATAGGCAACAAAAATTAGATAAATGGATTCAATCAAAACTTAAAACTTTTAGGCATCAGAAGATACCATCAATAGAGTGGACAGGCAATCACAGAACGGGAGAAAATATATGCAAAACATATAACTGGTAAGAATTAATATCAAGAATATATAAAGAATTTCTACAATTCAACAATGAAGAAACAAACAACCCAATTTTAAAAATGGGCAAAGGATTTGAATAGACATCTCCAAAGAAGATATATAGATAGCCAAAGAGCAGATAAAATGATGCAAAACATTATTAATCATTAAGAAGTGCAAATCAAAACCACAATGAGATACCACTTTACACTTACTATAAAAAAATACACCAGAAAATAAGGATATGGAGAAAACTGGAACCTGGTACTTTTGAGGGTGGGAATGCAAACTGGTATGGCCACTGTGCAAAACCCTATGGTGGTTCCTTAAAATATTACACGTAAATTTATCATATGATCCAATAATTCCACTTCTGGATACATATTCAAAAGAACTGAAAGCAGAGGCTCAAACAGATAACTTGAACACCAATGTCCATGCACTATTTACTCACAATAGTCAAAAGGTGAAAACAACCAAGTGTCTAACAACAGATGCATAAAATGCATAAACAAAATGTGGTGTATGCATACAATGCAATATTATTTATATATAAAAAAGAATGAAAGTCTGTCACATGCTATAATATGAATGAACCTCAAAGACATTATGCTAAGTGGAATAAGGTGACACAAAAGGACAAATATATATGGTTCTACTTTATATAAGGTACCTAGGGTAGTCAAACTCATGAAGAAAGTAGTATTGTGTTTAGGGTTGGGAGAGGAAGAAATGGGGAGTAATTACTCAATGGATACAGAGTTTCAGTTTGAAATTAGGAAAAAACTAGAGGCCTAATGCATGAAATTCATGCAAGAGTAGGACTTTCTTCCCCTGGCTGCCGGCACCAGCTTCCCTCCCATACCTGGGATCTGGGCATCCCTGGCTTTCCTCACAGCCCTGGCTTCATCTGGAAGGACATCCAGTCTAATTAGCATATTATGCTTTCATTGTTATAGACTAGAGGCTTGGTGCACAAAATTCAAGCATGGGTGTGTGTGTCCTTCAACCCAGCCTGCTCCCTTTCCAAACTGGGACCCTTCTCACAATCCAGGACTGCTGGCTCCCAACTGCTTGCCTGCCTGCCTTCCTGATTGCCCCTAACTGCTTCTGTCTGCCAGCCTGATCATCCCCTAATCACTCCCCTGCCAGCCTGATTGATGCCTAACTGCTCTCCTGCCAGCCTGTTTGCCCCTAACTGCCCTCCCCTGCAAGCCTGGTCACCCCTACCTGCCCTCCTCTGCAGGCCTGGTTCCCTCTCAACT